>NC_059651.1:1996478-2026478 GCF_020424385.1 Procambarus clarkii | reverse complement strand
CAAGTAAGATCAAGCCCAAGTGTAGTGAAAAGCTCTGTACCCCAGGTTCAAGGTTGACGCGTGTAACTCTACGGGAGATGATCTCCCGCTCTGGCGCCCCTTGTTATTACCGTTCACGATAAATAATGTTCTTACAGGACGTATTGTTGTATTGAACTCCCCCTAACGTGATCAGCACAGAAGCCATTAGTGATCTCTCGTCACAACATTGGACACCTCACGCCTCCTTAACAAAGCTCATGAAAACTCGAATTCCACAAATCTATGTACAAAGAATAATACCCTAATATATATATATATATATATATATATATATATATATATATATATATATATATATATATATATATATATATATATATATACACACACACACACACACACAATTACCGTATAAGAATTTTATGTAAAAATTAAGTTATCGTTCAGACAATGTTTTATTTTTTAATTTCAGTTTTAATAACAATAGCAATCATATTTTTGTTATTACTTTTATATTTGTTTTATTGTTATTGTTATCATTATTAGCAGTAGTATTTTTGATAAGTTCAAGTTTGTTTACTGAGACAAGAAAGAAATACATCTCAAAGGGATAGAGTAGCTTAAGCTATTTCTACCCCCCTTATTTATTTTTTTTTTTATAAAATCAGTTGAAGCAATGCGGGGGCTCGAACCCTGGACTTGGGTAATCCCAAGCCGTGCACCTTACCTCTGGACCACGAAAGGGTGTAATGGCACTGAACATAGAGAGATGGTGGAGGGCCTCACTGAACCCCCACACCCCCCTACACCTACACCCCCTACACCCACTCCCCACAACCCCACACAGCCTGGTGTGGGTGATGGAGCCCACTCCCCCCCCCTCCCCCCCGTGCACCAGGGTACCACACTAAGGGCCAGTAAGGGCCGCAGTTTTGGGATTACCAAACCTTACTTTAGGGCTATCAAAAGGGGGCCTGACAGCTGAGTGGACAGCGCTTCGGATTCGTAGTCCTGAGGTTCCGGTTTTGATTCCCGGTGGAGACGGAAACAAATGGGCAGTTTCTTTCACCCTGATGCCCCTGTTACCTAGCACATAAGGGACATAACTGGTCGACACCTCACAGTGTTCAACTGGATAAACACCTCCAAAGGATACCTGATCAACCAGGCTGTGACTCATACGTCAGGCTGCGAGCAGCCGCGTCCAACAGCCTTGTTGACCAGTCCAGCAACCAGGAGGTCTGGTCGACGACCGGGCCGCGGGGACGCTAAGCCCCGAAATCATCTCAAGATAACCCAAGTCGATGGTTCGAATCCCCTCATTGCTTCGAATGGTGTTATCGTTAGGAAATGCTCACTAAGTTAGGTTATCACGTTAATGGGATGTCCTTATGAACTGTTAATATTATTATTATTATTATTATTATTATTATTATTTGAAAAGAAGTTAAATTAAGTATTTCTTGATGACTGTTGTGAGCCTCTTGTTGATCACTTGTGACACACAAGATTATTGATGTGTGTGTTTGTGTGGGTGATTAGATATGTAAGTGTATGTATATATGTACATGAATGTATGAGAGTGTGTACATATAATGTATATATAACATTAATAATTGTGTAACTAGCGTCAAAAGATTGTTATTTGCTTAGCTAAACCAACTAGAGGGTTCAGTTCCTGAACCCATTATGTGCCTCTGTAACCCTTTACACCACCGCCCACGGGATGGGTATGAGGTGCATAATAAAGAAAGAAATTGAATCATGAAGAAAATAGAAGTTAACAAGTAAATATATTTTAAGGAAATCAGTGAACGATGAAGACAAAAGTAGAGGAAGAAAAATGTGTGAGAACAAATTGTTAGGAAGACAATGGTGGTTGTCGGAGGGTGAGGGAGGGGGGGCGCGTGGCACTGGTTGTTTATAACACTAACAACCATGGGGGGTTGTTAAGGCTCACAGCTCGTAAACTGTTTACTGAATGTAAACACAGCCGCCATGATTATGGAAAGATGTACAGGTTTCGTAAGTGGCCATGTAAATTAGGCAATAATCCTGGTCGGCCGAGCGAACAGCACGCTGGAATTGTGATCCTGTGGTCCCGGGTTCGATCCCAGGCGCCGGCGAGAAACAATGGGCAGAGTTTCTTTCACCCTATGCCCCTGTTACCTAGCAGTAAAATAGGTACCTGGGTGTTAGTCAGCTGTCACGGGCTGCTTCCTGGGGGTGGAGGCCTGGTCGAGGACCGGGCCGCGGGGACACTAAAGCCCCGAAATCATCTCAAGATAACCTCAAGATGGCCTAGTATACTCTTTATCTGTATCTATCTGTGATATGGATACTACGAAGGGCAAGCGAAATATAGAGAGACTTGTCGGGAGTGTTGGAGGCGTGTGCTTGTGGTGTGGTGAGGAGCCCCAGCTCCTGGGCCCCAGCCCGGGCTCGGCCAGTTAAACAACTCTGGAAACCCTCTCCAGGTATGCTCCAGGTATACCATAGCAGTACATGCAAAAATACGATACATTTTTCGACTTAAAAAAATCACGCACCTGCAGCCTCAGCCTTCATTCACACACACACACACACACACACACACACATTCTACAGGCCAGTGTCCCTAACCTGCATACCATGCAAGCTGATGGAGAAGATTGTGCGAAAAAAACTAGTGGAGCATCTGGAGCGAAGGAACTTTGTAACACAGCATCAACATGGGTTCAGGGATGGCAGGTCCTGCCTCACAGGGTTACTTGAATTCTTCGACCAGGCAACAAAAATAAGGCAAGAAAGAGAAGGGTGGGCAGACTGCATATTTTTGGATTGTCAGAAAGCCTTTGATACAGTGCCACACAAGAGGCTAGTGCGAAAGTTGGAGATGCAGGCTGGAGTAAGAGGGAAGGTACTCCGGTGGATAGAGGAATACCTAAGCAACAGGAGACAACGAGTCTGTGTGAGGGGTGAGGTCTCAGATTGGCGAGACGTCACAAGTGGAGTCCCGCAGGGGTCAGTCCTTGGACCTATACTGTTTCTGGTATATGTAAATGATCTCCCAGAGGGTATAGATTCGTTCCTCTCAATGTTTGCCGACGATGCAAAAATTATGAGGAGGATTGAAACAGAGGATGATAGTAGGAGGCTACAAGATGACCTGGATAGACTGAGTGAATGGTCCAACAAATGGCTGTTGAAGTTCAACCCGAGTAAATGCAAAGTAATGAAACTAGGCAGTGGAAACAGGAGGCCAGGCACAGGATACAGAATAGGAGATGAAGTACTTAATGAAACAGACAGAGAGAAAGATCTAGGAGTTGATATCACACCAAACCTGTCTCCTGAAGCCCACATAAAGAGAATAACGTCTGCGGCATATGCGAGGCTAGCTAACATCAGAACGGCGTTCAGGAACCTGTGTAAGGAATCATTCAGAATCTTGTACACCACATATGTAAGACCAATCCTGGAGTATGCGGCCCCAGCATGGAGCCCGTACCTTGTCAAGCACAAGACGAAGCTGGAAAAAGTCCAAAGGTATGCTACTAGACTAGTCCCAGAACTAAGAGGCATGAGTTATGAGGAAAGGCTGCGGGAAATGCACCTCACGACACTGGAAGACAGAAGAGTAAGGGGGGACATGATCACAACCTACAAAATCCTCAGGGGAATCGACCGGGTAAACAAGGATGAACTATTCAACACTGGTGGGACGCGAACAAGGGGACACAGGTGGAAGCTGAGTACCCAAATGAGCCACAGAGACGTTAGAAAGAACTTTTTCAGTGTCAGAGTAGTTAGTAAATGGAATGCATTAGGAAGTGATGTGGTGGAGGCTGACGCCATACACAGTTTTAAATGTAGATATGATAGAGCCCAGTAGGCTCAGGAATCTGTACACCAGTTGATTGACGGTTGAGAGGCGGGACGAAAGAGCCAGAGCTCAACCCCCGCAAGCACAATTAGGTGAGTACAATTAGGTGAGTACACACACACACGCACGCACACACACACACACACACACACACACACACACACACACACACACACACACACACCAAGAGCTCAACCCCCGCAAGCACAATTAGGTGAGTACAATTAGGAAGTCACACACACACACACACCACACACACACACACACACACACACACACACACACACACACACACACACACACACACACACACACACACACACATACCACACACACACACACACACACACACACACACACACACACACACACACACCCACCCACAGTAAAGCGTGTGACTTGCACCAGCCGAACAATAAAGAATGAGGTTAGAGAACCTGGCGTGAAACATTGTGTTGATGTTACCATGGAGTCCGGGCCACCCCTGGCCAACCAAGCTAAAAAAAATAACATTTAGTTAATAATTACTTCCAACTAAAAATGTTTCTCTTCTAATGTTTCCTCTTCTTAGAGAGAGAGAGAGAGAGAGAAAGAGAGAGAATCTCTCATATCTCTTTCCTATTCTCATATCAGACTTAGACAAAAATCTAAGCTTCTGCAGATGAAACAAAAATCAGCATGAAAATAACTAATGTAGAGACATTGTAAGACAACAAGGTGATACTTGTTGTCTTCGACTGGGACAGTGATAAATTCCGGACACTCGGGTATGGTAAAAATGAGGACCTTCAAGAAAATACACAGCACAAGACAATCGAATCTGCCCATAGTAGGAAAGCAGCATGTCAAGGATTTGGGAATAATGATGTCTGACGACCTAAAATTTAGGGAGCATAACCAAGGAAATATTGCGACAGCCAGAAAAATGATCGGATGGATTACGAGAACTTTCAAATCCAGGGATCCCATCACAATGGTTGTACTCTTCAAGTCACTTGTGTTGTCCCGTCTTGAGTACTGCTCAGTACTCACTTCCCCCTTCAGAGCAGGAGAGATTGCTGAAATAGAGGGAATACAGAGAACATATACGGCACACATAGACGCGATAAAACACCTAAATTATTGGGATCGTCTCAAAGCCCTTCAAATGTACTCGCTAGAAAGGAGACGAGAGAGATACCAAATAATATACACCTGGAAGATACTGGAGGACCAGGTCCCAAATCTACACAATAAAATAACAACATACTGGAGTGAACGATATGGAAGAAAATGCAGAATAGAACCAGTGAAGAGCAGAGGTGCCATAGGCACAATCAGAGAACACTGTATAAACATCAGAGGTCCGCGGTTGTTCAACACCCTTAACATTAGAGGAAGGCAGGACAGAGAATAGTACATTGGTTGTGGGAGGGGGGGGGCACCGTGTGGGTACGGGGGGGGGGGAAGGGGTAACCTAGAGAGGTTATCTTGAGATGATTTCGGGGCTTAGCGTCCCCGCGGCCCGGTCCTCGACCAGGCCTTTTTTTTTGTCACACCCCCAGGAAGCAGCCCGTAGCAGCTGTCTAACTCCCAGGTATCTATTTACTGCTAGGTGAACAGACGCAGCAGGGTGAAAGAAACTGCTCATTTGTTTCCGCCTCCACTGGGGATCGAACCCGGAACCTCAGGACTACGAATCCGAAGCGCTGTCCACTCAGCTGTCAGGGCCCCAGGTTGCGCGATGGTAGGGGGGGCGGGGGGCGGGGGGCGGGGTGGGGGTATCAGAGAAAGTGTGTTGAAGAGAGTTGTTTACCCGTGTTGCAGGAGTGCCACATCTCACCCCCGGGTGCCACGTCTTGACACCCCTCCAGGGGACCGGGCCTCCTCCCTGGTAGTAGGGTAGATGGTCCGGCACGTCTGGAAGAAAGTTGCATTACACACATGAAATGAAATTCACTTCATTGCATAATATCTTAACATTATACTCTTGCCCGAAACGCTGCGCATACTAGTGGCTTCAGGCATTGTATGTCTAACTCTATAAATCCAACATTATCTTTGTAAAACAACTTTGTCTGTACTTTCCTGAATAAAATTGACTTTACTGACCGCCCCACGGGGGTGTGGGTGGGTTGGGGGGAGGGGGGTCGGTGGGTGGGGGCCGGGGTGGGGGAGGGGGGTGGGTATGTATAGTGTAACTACCTGCCGTCGACTAGTTGGAGGACTGAGACCTCCTTCACCTCTCTGTGACCTCACTAACAACCCTCGGGACCAATTATAACCAGCTTGGACGTAATCAGAGACCTCTTTCCTCATGTAAAATACTGCAAGTTACAAGCTCACGTTACACCCTGGAGTTGTGCTTCCACACACCCCTCCACACCCCCCCTCCACACCACCCATCCTGGAGTGTTCCTGGAGTGTTCCTGGAGTGTTCCTGGAATGTTCCTGGAGTGCTCCTGGAGTGTACCTGGAGTGCTCCTGGGGTGTTCCTGGAGTGTTCCTGGAGTGTTCCTGGAGTGTTCCTGAAGTGCTCCTGGAGTGTACCTGGAATGTTCCTGGAATGTTCCTGGAGTGCTCCTGGAGTGTTCCTGGAGTGTTCCTGGAGTGTTCCTGGAGTGTTCCTGGAGTGTACCTGGAATGTTCCTGGAGTGTTCCTTGAGTGTTCCTGGAGTGTACCTGGAGTGTTCCTGGAGTGTTCCTGGAGTGTCCCTGGAGTGTCCCTGGAGTGTTCCTGGAGTGTACCTGGAGTGTACCTGGAGTGTTCCTGGGGTGTTCCTGGAGTGCTCCTGGAGTGTTCCTGGAGTGTTCCTGGAGTGTTCCTGGGGTGTACCTGGAGTGTTCCTAGAGTGTACCTGGAGCAAAAGGTACGCTGAGAGAGAGCAATAGGTACGCTGAGAGAGAACTATCAACATCAAAGGTGCAAGAGTCAACACACTCCCGCTACACATAAGGGACATAACTGTGGCTGACCTCTGGACCAGTCAGTAGAGGTGCCATAGGCACAGTCAGAACACTGTATGAACATCAAAGGTCCACGGCTGTTCAAGATCTTCTCACCAAATATAAGAAATATTACCGGAACAAGTGGTGTTCAGAAGACAATTTAGACAAATTCTTGCAAGAAGTGTCGGACCAACCGGGCTGTAATGAATAGCCTGCAGGCTGCTCCAAGCAACAGCTTTTTAGATCAATTTATCACAAGACAAACCTTGCCCCAGGCTGACCTTGGGGAGTTGAAGAACTCTCGGAACCGATTACAGGTAAAAAACAGGTAGAAGAGATTAGTTTATTGGCCTCTTAAGACTCTGCACAAAAGCCGTCGTCCAAGTGTTTGGTTGTGACAAGGTGTATTGTGTGTGTAGACTCCACACTCACATTATATACTGTAACCTGTTCTCTAGGATAGCTTAAAGTACCTATTATAAACTGGGGTTGTTATATAGGGAGAGCCGCTCTACCGTACTAGAGTCTACCGTAGGTAGAGCACAATGACGCTCCTCTTCTACATTATATGTAAATATAATACACAGCCTACTGATAGGCCTAACAGATGTGGGGCCTTGTAGGTGTGGGATGTTGCTGGTGTGTGGCCTTGACAGTGTGCAACGTCGCAGGTGTGGGATGTTGGAGGTGAATGGTCCTACAGGTGTGGGACCCCTTCAGGTGCTGGGGGGCCCGCCTACAAGTGTGGGCCCTAGAGACAAGGGGCCCTCCGGGAATGGGACCCCTCCGTGGCACCGTGCACCTCAGGCACAGAGTAGACTAGTGAACACAACCTTGGGTGTATAGTAACCCTTACTGTAAGTATCCTGATGGGCGATAGTCATTCTTCCCCTCACTTGTTGTTAAGATGGAATTATTTGTTGTTTATTTGTTATTGTGGCGAGAGCTGGCAGCTCCGGGTATGGGTATAGCTGGCAACTGTCAAGAGATACTAAGATGCAGTTATCTCCAAGACCTTGATGACGTCACTCATGTGGTTGTTGCGTCATTCTTGGTGTTGGTATAAAGGGGGCTCTTTGGTGACGTCACGTGTGATGTTGGAGAGGTGGTGTGTGTGGCGTTGGCGATGTTGGAGCATGTTTGTTGGAGTGTAGCACATGTGGTGGTGGATATTAGGTGATGTCTGGGGTGTGCTAAGTCAATATGTCTGGCTGATCAGGTGAGGGACCATGTTGGAGAGCGTGCGCTAGTGTTGGGGAGCCCAAAGCCTGGGGTGTTGGAGGAGTGGTGGGGAAGTGTTGAGGGAGAGGAAATCCCCCCTATTGCATCAGCGGCCCCGTCTGTGTCGTCAGTTACAATGTTTTCACTGCCCAATAAACTCGCCTCTAGGGACAAAATTAAAATGTTCGTGAGGGTGTTAACTGGAGTGTATTGTGGGGTGTGTGGGGTGTGTGTGGGTGTGGGGTGTGGGGGAGTGTGGGGTGTGTGGGGGAGGGGGTGTGGGGGAGTGTGAGGGTGGGGGAGAGACTGTGGTGGTGTCTAGTGCTCCTCCTCCACCACCACCGCCGCCACTGTCAGTCGTGTTCAGGTTAGCAGCTGGGCGGGTCGCATGTGGCCACCGTGGGAGGGTGGCCACTTTACCGCGTGTGGGGGTCACGTGTGGGGGTGTGGGGGGGCGGGGGGCTGTGTATGGGGTCCTGGCCACCTGGCCACACCACCACCTGCGCCAATAGTCTTGTCTATCGAACCCTGCTGAACAGGTTACTGCCCATGTCGTAATGGCGTAACCGTCAGTGGGCCAGTGATGTTGCGCGGTGCGTTGCGCAGTGGCGGTGGGCAGTGTGGGGGGGGGAGGGGGGCTGGCACCACACGTCACTCTGGTGGCCCATGGCACTCTTCCTATTGTGGTGCATTATTTTGAAAACCCAAAGTGACTCAAGTGCTTTAAGTTGGAATTGGAACTCATTTTCAGATTATACATTAAATAAAAGGAATAGGATATAAGTGGAGTGTTTACTGGAAGACTTGCGAGGACCTGTGATAACCGCTGACCACCAGTTTGGAGGACTTGAAGAAGCGAGCGAGGGTGTGTGAGTGGGCATGTGCTTGAGGAATAACTTGGAGGGTCTTGAGCCCGCTCCTCGGCCCTTCTTAGGACCTGGCACCTCCAAGACCCAGAAGTAAGTATGCGAGTGCCAGCCACGCTTGGCCCTGTGCCATGTTATTGTTGTGATGGTAGGTGTAGTATAGGTGTTGTTGCTCCCTGCACCAGGGTGGAGACAACGGTACTTGGGTCAGCCTGCACCATCATCACATGATGACTGCACCGCTCCTAATGTTGGCAGACGCCTCCCAGTGTTCATCATATGCCAAGGCTTCAGTGTTGCTTCTCGGAGCCCGTCTGAGCCCGCAACCCGTCCCCATAAACGCTGGCCACTTGCTTGAATGAGGAACTGTTTTCACCAAGCCGTCCTCAGGCCAGGGTCGGTAAGGCTGAGGGCGACCTTTCCGCTCCTCAACACGCACTCCTAAATGTTAACAAATTGTGTATTAAAAACAGTTTTCTTATCATTTATATCATTTTATATTAAAGTTCTTTGTATAGTTAGACATACGTTACATGTTTAGGTTCTATTGACTATTGAGAAGTACATTATTTGTATTTTTGATATGTGGGTATAAATTGGATAAGTTTAGATTTAGGAAAGACTTGGGTAAATACTGGTTCAGTAACAGGGTTGTTGATTTGTGGAACCAATTGCCGGGTAACGTGGTGGAGGTGGGGTCCCTCGATTGTTTCAAGTGCGGGTTGGACAAGTATATGAGTGGGATTGGGTGGTTATAGATAGGAGCTGCCTCGTATGGGCCAATAGGCCTTCTGCAGTTACCTTTGTTCTTATGATGGGTTAATTTGGTTGATACCTGGTTGGTGGGGTTCTGGGAGTTGTTCTACTCCCCAAGCCCGGCCCGAGGCCAGGCGCGACAGGATGAGTCATTGCCTTACGGAATTTGCGATTCGAACAGAGGTCGTCAGCTAAGCACTGTTCGATAAATATTCGATCATCATCAGTTGAATCGTGACGTGTAAACGGTTATTGAGTCATAAACTGGGGATTTGGAGCCTGGATTATTATTAACGAGAATTTGGCCTTTGTTGTTGAAGACGAGTTGTAACATTGATGAATGTGTCTTGGGGTCGGACGAGGGATGGAATGAACATGGCCTGAGAACGGGTTGAAATGCTTCACCTACTTACTATTAATACAAATAGTTACCACCATAACTTAAACACATAACCTATGCCAAAGAATAAACATAACCCTAACGTATATTTATTTATATTTGAGAAAGCTTATTAATAATATACAATACGATAACATTCATGAATGCGTATTTGGGGCGGGCCGCCGCTTGCGTATTTGGGGCGGGCCGCCGCTTGCGTATTTGGGGCGGGCCGCCGCTTGCGTATTTGGGGCGGGCCGCCGCTTGCGTATTTGGGGCGGGCCGCCGCTTGCGTATTTGGGGCGGGCCGCCGCTTTAACGAGGCCAGTACTATGGTCGGTCGGAAATACAAATAATTGCCAACATAACCAAAACACCTGACCTTAGCTGAGCCCAACTTTACCCAAAATTTATATATACAACTATATTATATTTGTGAAAATAACGTTTTTTGATTTGAGAGTTGGTTGAGTTGGTGAATGTGTGTATGAGGTGAGGGGGAGGTGGGCCGAGCACAGTAGAGGGTGTGGCTGCTGATGCAGTTGTAACAAGTGGAAGTTATAGGTGGTTATGCTGGAGCTGCGGGCCGGGCCTTGAGCAGTTGTCCTCACTGTCAACAACAGTCCTCCCCGCTACTGTTGACAACACCCCGTGTGCCCCCTCGCACGCCAAGTAGCCCCCCCCCCCCACACACACACCCCCACCCACACACACACACATATACATACACACAGGACCTATCTGTACACCAGTTGATTGACGGTTCATAGGCGAGAGGGGACCAAAGAGCCAAAGCTCGTTCCCCCGCTAGGTTAGCATATATTTTTGCCAACTAGGCTGTCACGAACAACCAGTCACAAACACACACCACAAAACCACACACATTTGTTTTTTGGAACACAAGACCGTCAGTAGTTTTAAAGCACAAAGACACGGGACACACAGCGTAGCTCTCATCCTGTAACTACACTTAGGTAATTACACTTGTACACCTGTACACCATACATCGGTGTACATCCCGGCACATGTGCACTAATACTTGCTCATCTGAAGAAGATATATTTGGAACTTGACAATCACCTCCAAAGGATACCTGATCAACCAGGCTGTGACTCATACGTCAGGCTGCGAGCAGCCGCGTCCAACAGCCTGGTTGATCAGTCCAACAACCAGGAGGCCTGGTCGAGGACCGGGCCGCGGGGACACTAAGCCCCGGAAGCACCTGAAGGTAACCTCAACCTAGCCACTAGGGGAGTGGGGCTAGTTGTGACCACTAGCCCCACACTACACGGCTAGTCTTATCCTTGGGTGGTGTCGGGCTCCGCAGCTTTATATTTCCATCCAGGTTATCTTTACATGATTTCGGGGCTTAGCGTCCCCGCGGCCCGGTCTTCGACCAGGCCTCCTTTTTGTTACACACCCCCAGGAAGCAGCCCGTTGCAGCTGTCTAACTCCCAGGTACCTATTAACTGCTAGGTAACAGGGGCATCAGGGTGAGAAAAAACATTTTGCCCATTTTTCTTCGCCTCCACTGGGAATCGAACCCGGAACCTCAGGATTATGATTCCGAAGCGCTGTCCACCCAGCTGTCAGGCGCCCGTGGTGAGTAGATCCCGGAAGCACTGAGGTGCGCGCGTGCGTGCTCCTGGGTGCTTCCTGGATGGTGTGCTTGCTCCAGTACTCTCCCCCAGTACCCCTCCAAGGTACTGTACTGGAAGATACCGGAAGGCCTTGTCCTATACTTCGATAGATGGCTGGTTGGTCGTGGCCGAAGCATAGAAAACGTAAAAAAAGGGCTAATTATGAACCAAGCGGACATGATGGCGCCTTTCCCGTAAGCAACGAACGTTAAGAACCAAATTAAAGCAACAAGTGATAAAGACTAGATGAAAGGCAGTGACTGCCCACCACAGGCAGAGTACAGCGTGAATATCAGAGGTTCTCGGGGTGTTAGCACCCTCCCACCAAGCTCAGGAACTACTGCCGTAACTAGAGTGGACGCCTTCGACAAGACAATTAAACTCTGGTTGTAATGACCAGATGAGGCCGCTCCAAGCCTGGCCCCAGACCAGGCTTGGAGAGTAGGAGGACCACTCACCAGGTATAGGGCAGGAGGAGGTGGTGGGGGGTGGGGTGGGGCCGGGTATTATCTAGGCCACGAGGCCTGGCCTGGACTTGGTGCGCACTCTAATATACATTATTGGCCTTGTACCTCTGAGTCCTGCCCTGCTGCCGCCACCATCTGCCTTAACACACACCAACTTACCCATGCTCGCCTCCATACATACATACATACTGTATATACATACATACATGTATGTATGCTACCAAGGGCCTGGTAGCTGAGTGGACAGCGCTTGGGACTCGTAATCCTGTGGCCCTGGGATTGATCTCCGGTAACGGATTAAACAAATGGGCAGAATTTTTCACCCTGATGCCCCTGTTACCTAGCAGTAAATAGGTACCTGGGAGTTACAGCTGCTACGGGCAGCTTCCTGTGCGGGTGTGTGCGTGTATGAAACAAAAATTAGTTAGAAGTTAGTAGCAGTTGATTGATTGACAGTTGAGAGGCGGGCCGAAAGAGCAGAGCTCAACCCCCGGAAGCACAACTAGGTGAGTACTTGTTCTGGAAGTGTTCGGACGTAATCAGTTGTTCGGTTATAAACAGCTGACTAACACCCAGGTACCTATATTACTGCTAGGTAACAGGGGGCATAGGGTGAAAGAAACTCTGCCCATTGTTTCCCCCCGGCGCCCGGGATCGAACCAGGGACCACAGGATCACAAGTCCAGCGTGCTGTCCACTCGGCCGACCGGCTCCCCAAACCACAGCCTACACCACAGGCAGCCTACACCACAGGCAGCCTACACCACAGGTGGCCTACACCACAGGCAGCCTACACCACAGGTGGCCTACACCGCCGCCCTCTCACACAACACTATCACAACTTGATCATAACAAAGAGTGCAAGTCCAAGAGCACTGCTCTAAGAGTGCGTGCACGCCACCTCCAGTGTGTACACCTGCTTGTGCTGGGACAAGTGTGTGTGTGTGTGTGTGTGTGTGTGTGTGTGTGTGTGTGTGTGTGTGTGTGTGTGTGTGTGTGGTCACCAGCCATAGACGGCAACCCTCCCTGGTAACCTTGCCCTCAAGTGCTCACTTTAAAGGGTTTTCACTCGTTTAAAAAGGTTGGTAACTTTTTTGTCCTGTTATTTGCTGAGTAACTTGAGGGCTTTAATACTTTTTTGGGTTGACTGCCGCGTGGCGGTCCAACCCAAGTGTTCAAGTGGTTGTTCAAGTGTTCAGAACACACACACAGGAGAGCGGAGATGTGGTGGTGACGGCTGGCATCTTCAACTACCCCGTCCTCCCAACTAATAGGTCGCCTTTTTTACGTTATGTTAAGCAAGCAGACAAACGCACCTTGCTATGAAAAGTAACGACACACAGATATCACCGTTTTCTATACATCGGATTTAATAGGTTAGGCGGGTTGCTTGGGTTCGTACTTTTCTGGTTGGGTTAGGTGGGGGGATTTTTATTTTTTTTCTACTGAGAGGCAGCTGTAGAGACCTGGCCACGAGGAGGGTGCTGATCTGTACGATAACCTGGTCCTGGCCTCGGGCGCTGCCAGCCACACGACCATACTCTAGCAGTCATCACTGATGTTTACACACACACACACACACACACACACACACACACACACACACACACACACACACACACACACACGCACAAGGGGACACAGGTGGAAACTGAGTGCCCAAATGAGCCACAGAGATATTAAAAAGAACTTTTTTAGTGTCAGAGTGGTTGACAAATGGAATGCATTAGGAAGTGATGTGGTGGAGTCTGACTCCATACACAGTTTAAAATGTAGATATGATAGAGCCCACATGACAGGTTAGCTTAGCATTTTAAAAGCACCGAATCACCTTCTGTGGTTGATTGTTCAATAAACCCTTGAACTATATGTTTAACACATCTCTAACCCTGTCCATGGAGGACAGAAGAAAATGTATATATGCTGGTTGGCATTGTAAATGTGTGGCCACGTCTGTGGTAGAAAATAATAATAATAATAATAATAATAATAATAAAACAGAGCCCAATAGGCTTAGGAACCTATACACCAGTTGATTGACAGTTGAGAGGCGGGACCAAAGAGCCAGAGCTCGACCCCCGCAAGCACAATTTTGCGAATATATTTATGTGAGTACACACACGCACACGCACACACACACACACACACACACACACACACACACAGGAAGGAAATCTGTTGGAAACTTGTGTCGTTTGATGGGTGTGTGTCTTGTGTCACACACTTGTTATCTTAGGTCAGTGTCTCACTCGCCACCAACATATCCCCTTGAAGCTGAGAACAAGTTGGAGACTAGAAGCTGGGAGGGTAAACACGCCCCAGGGGTGTAGGGACAACAGGTGCATGGCACTGTAAGAGGAGGGTGTGGAAGCCACCTCCATCCACAACTTTAAAGCCAGATTCGACAAAGAATTTGAACGCAAAAACAGATAAGTTGTAATGTAACAGGGATATTAGGCGGGGCATAAAGACCTCACTCTTGGGTAAGCTCTTGTCTTGGTGTGGTGAGTGTGTCTTGTGTCTCACACTTGTCATGGTGAGTATGCCAATGGGGCCGACCCTCACCCACCTCACCTATGGCTATATAGTGGTAATGGCTTGATAGGTGCCCTTCACGGAAGACATCTTCCGTCACGCAGGGTGCAGTCGCACCTCCACAGATCTCCAGTATCAGCTCTTGATACTGGTAATGGCTCAAAAGGGCCACCACTTACGGGCTATTCATGCCCGTGCCACCTTTTGGGTGGCTTAATCTTCATCAATCAATTCAATAGGTGCCCTTCCTTTGAGCCACCTGTGACAGTCCCCACACTCACACCAGTCATCCTGTAACGTCTACTGAGGTTAGCGCCAAGCGACTGACTTACAACCCTGGACACATTCTATTATATACATATAGATAGATCGTAAGGTATGAGGCATAGTATACTGTGGTTCCTGGTCCTCATACACCATGTATACTTCCTGCAACAGACCGACATACACCATGTATACTTCCTGCAACAGACCGACGTACATCATGTATACTTCCTCCAGTATAGCGACAGGCCAGGACTCACCTAGTTGTGCTTGCAGGGGTTGAGCTCTGGCTCTGGAGCTGCAGACGTTATCATCGCGGGCAGGAAACAATTGCCTTGTTAGGCAGCTCCGACTGGCTGGTAGAGTGGACGAGTGGCGCTGTTCAGTGTTAGCATCACGCTACAAGTATCAGGAACAAGTTACAGCTCTCACAAACGGTTGTGAGAGCTGTAACTTGTGAGAAGGGAGAGCTGCGAGCTCCCCCTTCCCATAGCTCATGGGGGAGTCTCACCCACTAGTTCCCCTTGGATCACCACCCGCTAATCCGTTAACAACCAAGGACCCAATTACTGCCGGGTGAATAGGGGCGTGCGGTTAAGGACTGACACCCCTTCAATCCTTTATAGAGCTATAGATTGATAAAGATTAAGTCACCCAAGAGGTGGCACGGGCATGAATAGCCCGTAAGTGGTGGCTCTTTTGAGTCATTACCAGTGTCAAGAGCTGATACTGGAGATCTGTGGAGGCGCGACTGCACCCTGCGTGACGGGAGATGTCTCCCGTGGAGCTATAGAGGTGAGGAGCAGCCTCGGCCCTCAAGAGGAGCGCCTCTTGTCACATGTTCCACGCGAGGCTCGGGTCATTATCACCTGCTGGGACACCACCACTCACGCCTTTATCAGTACCCTCATACTTTACCAAGATATTGGTAAAGTGGAACTGTTTCATGTTGCGTTAGGTGTGTCTAGTGAGGGGCTACCTCCCCCCCCCCCCTGGTCCAACCACTTGGGCTGGACAGTAGAGCGACGGTCTCGCTTCATGCAGGTCGGCGCTCAATCCCCGACCGTCCAAGTGCTTGGACACCATTCCTTTCCCCTCGTCCCAACCCAAATCCTTATCCTGACACCTTCCCAGTGCTATATTGTCGTGATGGCTTGGCGCTTTCCCCATGATAATTCCCCCCCCCCCTAGTATGGTGATACCAGTAGTGGTGACTCGCCATCACTATATTTCACCATATTATAGTTGCATATAAATTGTCTTCACACATCTCACCATCGACACTGATCAACACTGGCCAGTAATGGGGGGGGGGGGTCAGAAAGGTGAAAAGTGTGTAGTTAGGCTTATGTAATGGTGAGTGTGCAACTGGTGCAACACTTGTTGACTGATGTGCAACACTTGCGGACGGTTGTGTGCTGCTCATGTTTGTAGTTGTTGCAACACAACTGAAGCAGTGTTAAATGGGTGTTTTAAAACACCTGTTCCTTCACCCTGATGGTCATAAACACCTGCACCTTCACCCTGATGGTCATAAACACCTGCACCTTCACCCTGATGGTCATTAACACCTGCACCTTCACCCTGATGGTCATTAACACCTGCACCTTCACCCTGATGGTCATTAACACCTGTACCTTCACCCTGATGGTCATAAACACCTGTACCTTCACCCTGATGGTCATAAACACCTGTACCTTCACCCTGATGGTCATAAACACCTGTACCTTCACCCTGATGGTCATAAACACCTGCACCTTCACCCTCATGGTCATAAACACCTGCACCTTCACCCTGATGGTCATAAACACCTGCACCTTCACCCTGATGGTCATAAACACCTGCACCTTCACCCTTATGGTCATTAACACCTGCACCTTCACCCTGATGGTCATAAACACCTGCACCTTCACCCTGATGGTCATAAACACCTGCACCTTCACCCTGATGGTCATAAACACCTGCACCTTCACCCTGATGGTCATAAACACCTGCACCTTCACCCTGATGGTCATAAACACCTGTACCTTCACCCTAATGGTCATAAACACCTGTACCTTCACCCTAATGGTCATAAACACCTGTACCTTCACCCTAATGGTCATAAACACCTGTACCTTCACCCTGATGGTCATAAACACCTGTACCTTCACCCTGATGGTCATAAACACCTGCACCTTCACCCTAATGGTCATAAACACCTGCACCTTCACCCTGATGGTCATAAACACCTGCACCTTCACCCTAATGGTCATAAACACCTGCACCTTCACCCTAATGGTCATTAACACCTGCACCTTCACCCTGATGGTCATTAACACCTGCACCTTCACCCTAATGGTCATAAACACCTGCACCTTCACCCTGATGGTCATAAACACCTGCACCTTCACCCTGATGGTCATAAACACCTGCACCTTCACCCTAATTGCCATAAACACCTGTAAACGCTTGTGACGTGGGGTGATTGATCCTTGTATCCGGCTTGTGTTTCAACCTCGTTTTTCCAGGACAGACGAGAGCTGAAATTTATGTTACTGAACACACAATAATTTCTTTGGCTCATTGGTCGACGTGGTTTACATCGGACAGACACAGACAGATACAAAGAGCAAGAGAGGGGGATGGTGATGACGTCAGTGGGAAACCTGTGAATGTTTAGGTAAAAGTTATGGGGGGTGAGGGGAGGCGTCGTGCATGTGGGCTCAAGCAAACACCATCAGGAAACAGTTCTTGGAAAGTGTCCTAAGAGACAACCCCAGTGGTTCCCCGCCCCCACCTGCACCTTCAGGCACCAGTCGGTCCAGCCAGGCCTCTTGGACCAGCGGGTCCAGCGTGGCCTCTTGGACCAGCGGGTCCAGCGTGGCCTCTTGGACCAGCGGGTCCAGCGTGGCCTCTTGGACCAGCGGGTCCAGCCTGGCCTCTTGGACCAGCGGGTCCAGCCTGGCCTCTTGGACCAGCGGGTCCAGCCTGGCCTCTTGGACCAGCGGGTCCAGCCTGGCCTCTTGGACCAGCGGGTCCAGCCTGGCCTCTTGGACCAGCGGGTCCAGCCTGGCCTCTTGGACCAGCGGGTCCAGCCTGGCCTCTTGGACCAGCGGGTCCAGCCTGGCCTCTTGGACCAGCGGGTCCAGCCTGGCCTCTTGGACCAGCGGGTCCAGCCTGGCCTCTTGGACCAGCGGGTCCAGCCTGGCCTCTTGGACCAGCGGGTCCAGCCTGGCCTCTTGGACCAGCGGGTCCAGCCTGGCCTCTTGGACCAGCGGGTCCAGCCTGGCCTCTTGGACCAGCGGGTCCAGCCTGGCCTCTTGGACCAGCGGGTCCAGCCTGGCCTCTTGGACCAGCGGGTCCAGCCTGGCCTCTTGGACCAGCGGGTCCAGCCTGGCCTCTTGGACCAGCGGGTCCAGCCTGGCCTCTTGGACCAGCGGGTCCAGCCTGGCCTCTTGGACCAGCGGGTCCAGCCTGGCCTCTTGGACCAGCGGGTCCAGCCTGGCCTCTTGGACCAGCGGGTCCAGCCTGGCCTCTTGGACCAGCGGGTCCAGCCTGGCCTCTTGGACCAGCGGGTCCAGCCTGGCCTCTTGGACCAGCGGGTCCAGCCTGGCCTCTTGGACCAGCGGGTCCAGCCTGGCCTCTTGGACCAGCGGGTCCAGCCTGGCCTCTTGGACCAGCGGGTCCAGCCTGGCCTCTTGGACCAGCGGGTCCAGCCTGGCCTCTTGGACCAGCGGGTCCAGCCTGGCCTCTTGGACCAGCGGGTCCAGCCTGGCCTCTTGGACCAGCGGGTCCAGCCTGGCCTCTTGGACCAGCGGGTCCAGCCTGGCCTCTTGGACCAGCGGGTCCAGCCTGGCCTCTTGGTCCAGCGGGTCCAGCCTGGCCTCTTGGTCCAGCGGGTCCAGCCTGGCCTCTTGGTCCAGCGGGTCCAGCCTGGCCTCTTGGTCCAGCGTGGCCTCTTGGTCCAGCGGGTCCAGCGTGGCCTCTTGGTCCAGCGGGTCCAGCGTGGCCTCTTGGTCCAGCGGGTCCAGCCCGGCCTCTTGGTCCAGCGGGTCCAGCCCGGCCTCTTGGTCCAGCGGGTCCAGCCCGGCCTCTTGGACCAGCGGGTCCAGCCTGGCCTCTTGGACCAGCGGGTCCAGCCTGGCCTCTTGGTCCAGCGGGTCCAGCCTGGCCTCTTGGTCCAGCGGGTCCAGCCTGGCCTCTTGGACCAGCGGGTCCAGCGTGGCCTCTTGGACCAGCGGGTCGAGCCCGGCCTCTTGGACCAGCGGGTCGAGCCCGGCCTCTTGGACCAGAGGGTCCAGCCCGGCCTCTTGGACCAGCGGGTCCAGCCCGGCCTCTTGGACCAGCGGGTCCAGCCCGGCCTCTTGGACCAGCGGGTCCAGCCCGGCCTCTTGGACCAGCGGGTCCAGCCCGGCCTCTTGGACCAGCGGGTCCAGCCCGGCCTCTTGGACCAGCGGGTCCAGCCCGGCCTCTTGGACCAGCGGGTCCAGCCCGGCCTCTTGGACCAGCGGGTCCAGCCCGGCCTCTTGGACCAGCGGGTCCAGCCCGGCCTCTTGGACCAGCGGGTCCAGCCCGGCCTCTTGGACCAGCGGGTCCAGCCCGGCCTCTTGGACCAGCGGGTCCAGCCCGGCCTCTTGGACCAGCGGGTCCAGCCCGGCCTCTTGGACCAGCGGGTCCAGCCCGGCCTCTTGGACCAGCGGGTCCAGCCCGGCCTCTTGGACCAGCGGGTCCAGCCCGGCCTCTTGGTCCAGCGGGTCCAGCGTGGCCTCTTGGACCAGCGGGTCCAGCGTGGCCTCTTGGACCAGCGGGTCCAGCGTGGCCTCTTGGTCCAGCGTGGCCTCTTGGTCCAGCGGGTCCAGCGTGGCCTCTTGGTCCAGCGGGTCCAGCCCGGCCTCTTGGTCCAGCGGGTCCAGCGTGGCCTCTTGGTCCAGCGGGTCCAGCCCGGCCTCTTGGTCCAGCGGGTCCAGCGTGGCCCCTTGGACCAGCGGGTCCAGCGTGGCCCCTTGGACCAGCGGGTCCAGCGTGGCCCCTTGGACCAGCGGGTCCAGCGTGGCCCCTTGGACCAGCGGGTCCAGCGTGGCCCCTTGGACCAGCGGGTCCAGCGTGGCCTCTTGGACCGGCGGGTCCAGCCCGGCCTCTTGGACCGGCGGGTCCAGCCCGGCCTCTTGGACCGGCGGGTCCAGCCCGGCCTCTTGGACCGGCGGGGCCAGCCCGGCCTCTTGGACCGGCGGGGCCAGCCCGGCCTCTTGGACCGGCGGGGCCAGCCCGGCCTCTTGGACCGGCGGGGCCAGCCCGGCCTCTTGGACCGGCGGGGCCAGCCCGGCCTCTTGGACCGGCGGGGCCAGCCCGGCCTCTTGGACCGGCGGGGCCAGCCCGGCCTCTTGG
Organism: Procambarus clarkii; assembly: GCF_020424385.1. Classification (NCBI taxonomy): domain Eukaryota; kingdom Metazoa; phylum Arthropoda; class Malacostraca; order Decapoda; family Cambaridae; genus Procambarus; species Procambarus clarkii. The sequence goes on along the minus strand of NC_059651.1, from coordinate 2,006,208 downwards.
ACCGGCGGGGCCAGCCCGGCCTCTTGGACCGGCGGGGCCAGCCCGGCCTCTTGGACCGGCGGGGCCAGCCCGGCCTCTTGGACCGGCGGGGCCAGCCCGGCCTCTTGGACCGGCGGGGCCAGCCCGGCCTCTTGGACCGGCGGGGCCAGCCCGGCCTCTTGGACCGGCGGGGCCAGCCCGGCCTCTTGGACCGGCGGGGCCAGCCCGGCCTCTTGGACCGGCGGGGCCAGCCCGGCCTCTTGGACCGGCGGGGCCAGCCCGGCCTCTTGGACCGGCGGGGCCAGCCCGGCCTCTTGGACCGGCGGGGCCAGCCCGGCCTCTTGGACCGGCGGGGCCAGCCCGGCCTCTTGGACCGGCGGGGCCAGCCCGGCCTCTTGGACCGGCGGGGCCAGCCCGGCCTCTTGGACCGGCGGGGCCAGCCCGGCCTCTTGGACCGGCGGGGCCAGCCCGGCCTCTTGGACCGGCGGGGCCAGCCCGGCCTCTTGGACCGGCGGGGCCAGCCCGGCCTCTTGGACCGGCGGGGCCAGCCCGGCCTCTTGGACCGGCGGGGCCAGCCCGGCCTCTTGGACCGGCGGGGCCAGCCCGGCCTCTTGGACCGGCGGGGCCAGCCCGGCCTCTTGGACCGGCGGGGCCAGCCCGGCCTCTTGGACCGGCGGGGCCAGCCCGGCCTCTTGGACCGGCGGGGCCAGCCCGGCCTCTTGGACCGGCGGGGCCAGCCCGGCCTCTTGGACCGGCGGGGCCAGCCCGGCCTCTTGGACCGGCGGGGCCAGCCCGGCCTCTTGGACCGGCGGGGCCAGCCCGGCCTCTTGGACCGGCGGGGCCAGCCCGGCCTCTTGGACCGGCGGGGCCAGCCCGGCCTCTTGGACCGGCGGGGCCAGCCCGGCCTCTTGGACCGGCGGGGCCAGCCCGGCCTCTTGGACCGGCGGGGCCAGCCCGGCCTCTTGGACCGGCGGGGCCAGCCCGGCCTCTTGGACCGGCGGGGCCAGCCCGGCCTCTTGGACCGGCGGGGCCAGCCCGGCCTCTTGGACCGGCGGGGCCAGCCCGGCCTCTTGGACCGGCGGGGCCAGCCCGGCCTCTTGGACCGGCGGGGCCAGCCCGGCCTCTTGGACCGGCGGGGCCAGCCCGGCCTCTTGGACCGGCGGGGCCAGCCCGGCCTCTTGGACCGGCGGGGCCAGCCCGGCCTCTTGGACCGGCGGGGCCAGCCCGGCCTCTTGGACCGGCGGGGCCAGCCCGGCCTCTTGGACCGGCGGGGCCAGGCCGGCCTCTTGGTCCGGCGGGGCCAGGCCGGCCTCTTGGTCCGGCGGGGCCAGCCCGGCCTCTTGGTCCGGCGGGTCCAGCCCGGCCTCTTGGACCGGCGGGTCCAGCCCGGCCTCTTGGTCCAGCGGGTCCAGCCCGGCCTCTTGGTCCAGCGGGTCCAGCCCGGCCTCTTGGTCCAGCGGGTCCAGCCCGGCCTCTTGGTCCAGCGGGTCCAGCCCGGCCTCTTGGTCCAGCGGGTCCAGCCCGGCCTCTTGGTCCAGCGGGTCCAGCCCGGCCTCTTGGACCAGCGGGTCCAGCCCGGCCTCTTGGACCAGCGGGTCCAGCCCGGCCTCTTGGTCCAGCGGGTCCAGCCCGGCCTCTTGGACCAGCGGGTCCAGCCCGGCCTCTTGGACCAGCGGGTCCAGCCCGGCCTCTTGGACCAGCGGGTCCAGCCCGGCCTCTTGGACCAGCGGGTCCAGCCCGGCCTCTTGGACCAGCGGGTCCAGCCCGGCCTCTTGGTCCAGCGGGTCCAGCCCGGCCTCTTGGTCCAGCGGGTCCAGCCCGGCCTCTTGGACCAGCGGGTCCAGCCCGGCCTCTTGGACCAGCGGGTCCAGCCCGGCCTCTTGGACCAGCGGGTCCAGCCCGGCCTCTTGGTCCAGCGGGTCCAGCAAGATTAAAAAAATGTTCTCCAAGAGCAGTTGTGTTAAGTCATCGCTAGTATTTAAACAACCCTAACCTAACCTAACGGAAATATCAGAAACGTGTACTTTTTTCCTTCTGTGTTCTGTGTACCGCCACTGACGCAGTCTGCTGTGTTCTGTGTACCGCCACTGACGCAGTCTGCTGTGTTCAGTGTACCGCCATTGACGCAGTCTGCTGTGTTCTGTGTACCGCCACTGACGCAGTCTGCTGTGTTCTGTGTACCGCCACTGACGCAGTCTGCTGTGTTCTGTGTACCGCCACTGACGCAGTCTGCTGTGTTCTGTGTACCGCCACTGACGCAGTCTGCTGTGTTCTGTGTACCGCCACTGACGCAGTCTGCTGTGTTCTGTGTACCGCCACTGACGCAGTCTGCTGTGTTCTGTGTACCGCCACTGACGCAGTCTGCTGTGTTCTGTGTACCGCCACTGACGCAGTCTGCTGTGTTCAGTGTACCGCCATTGACGCAGTCTGCTGTGTTCAGTGTACCGCCACTGACGCAGTCTGCTGTGTTCTGTGTACCGCCACTGACGCAGTCTGCTGTGTTCTGTGTACCGCCACTGACGCAGTCTGCTGTGTTCTGGGACTCTGGTGATACTTGTGATGACCCAGCGAGCAGGAGGCGGGCCAGCGTCCGCCCTCACTCGTATGCTGCCCTTAGGGGACATGCTAGGGGCCTGACAGCTGAGTAGACAGCGCTTTCGATTAGTAGTCCTGAGGTAACTCGGATTTTAGGGCGCGGCAAGAAATGCACTTGTTTTGCTTAACAAGAAGCGTTCGAACCCCAGCAACCCACCTAACCTATCGAGGCTGATCCTCATAGACGGTCAATATTCCCATACTCTAATTTTGACTACAAACATTTCTATGCTTAAAGGCCCTTATACATAAAGATAAAATTGACCTTACACTGTGTGTTTAATCGACTCGGGAAATACAACTATGCCTCCGTTCTTCCCAACCACTTGGGCTGGACGGTAGAGCGACGGTCTCGTTTCATGCAGGTCGGCGTTCAATCCCCGACCGCCCAAGTGGTGTTCCACCATTCCTTCCCTCCGTCCCAAATTCTTATCCCTTCCCAAGTGTTATATAGTCGTAGTGGCTTGGCACTTTCCCCCTGATGATTCCCCTCCCTCCATTATTATTCGTAACAATTCTAATAATTGAAATTTTGTTGCCACAGGTAAGTTGTTGGTGAAGATGGTTCGTGTTTGGTCCATTACCGTCACCCGCCGGTAAGTGCAGGTGTATGTGTGTATACTCGCCTAGTTGTGCTTGCGGGGGTTGACCTCTGGCTCTTTGGTCCCGCCTCTCAACCGTCAATCAACAGGTGTACAGGTTCCTGAGCGTATGTGTGTGTTGGGGTTAAGGTCTAGCAACCTCTGGAAGGTTATTAAGGCCGCCACTCTTGCTTACTGACCATCCAGTAAATTTGGTGTTGGCCTTAAGGCCTGTGGCAGAAAAAAGTAAAGAGACGCAGATTGGACCGGGAACGTCGCTCCCTCTATAGGTGAAGAAAACGAATCGCGGAACACCTTGGAGAGTCGCACCCTATCTCAAGAACGGCGAAGAAGGTTGGGTAGAGAAATTGAAACGATTGAACTGAAGCTACAAGAATCATAAAAAAACCAGTTGAGGTAAAGAGAGCAAAAGACCATTAGTGAAATAGAAATCCGAAATATTTTTTCTTTCTGTTCAAAATCATAATATAAAAAACACATCTAATATCCGGCCCCTGCGAAAGGGAGATGGAACGTTCACCGATGACAACAAAGAAATGAGCGAAATACCGAGGAATCCATATCACTGTTTTCAGCGAGCCACTAAACACACTGAAGATTGATAATCTAAATGATTTTTTCCATGGATGTGATACCAACATCAAATCTAATCAGATGTCACCCTATCCCCACTGGATTTTGAAGAAGCCATAAACAGTATGTCTATGCACTCTGCACCAGGCCCTGATTCTTGGAACACTATATTCATCAAGAACTGTAAAAAACCACTGTCGCAGGCCCTTCACATTCTTTGGAGACAAAGCCTACATACTGGCGTTATCCCTGACATACTGAAAACAGCAGAGATAGCACCACTCCATAGAGGAGGAAATAAGGCAGAGGCAAAAAATTAGACAGATAGCAGTAACATCGCACATCATAAAAATCTTTAAGAGAGTGCTAAGAAGTAAGATCATAAAATACATGGGATCACAGCATCTCCATATCCCCGGACAACATGGTTTCAGAACAGGGCACTCTTGCCTGTCACAGTTGCTGAACCACTATGACATGGAAGATGCCATGGAAGACAAGCAAAACGCTGATGTAATATACACAGATTTCGTAAAAGCCTTTGACAAATGTGACCATGGTGTTATTGCACACAAAATGCGTTCAAAAGGAATTAACAGATAAAATCGCCAAATGGATCTACAATTTCCTGACTAACAGAACCCAATGTGTAACAGTCAACAAAATAAAATCCGGACCATCAACCGTGAAAACCGTCGTAGAAAGGTTTTCTTCTACTGCTCCGACCTCTCTAGGTATGCTCCAGGTATACTCCTAAGCCAGTGCTTGATACTTACCCACTCCTTCCTTGCACAGAGACGCTGCTGAAGGGGGGGAGGGGGGGTTGCAAGATGAACTAATAGTTGAAATGCGCAGAGTCCAATTGACTCCTTAAATGTTCTTCACGAATGTGGCGGACATAGATGACACCGGGAAGAACAGTGCAATATATTTTCTTGAATAATATGCAAATAGTTTGCTGCACCTCCCAATATTAAAGTCCAGACTCTTGTGTAGTGTAGAGGAGGAGGAGGAGTTGCTTCCTGGAGGTGTGCCTCTGTACTGGCGTGTGGCGCCGCTCATCTGAACAAGGGAAGGTTAACGCGGCAAGACGGGTAATTGGTCTAACTAGGCAAGAGGCACTTGAAGTAGCAAGCATTGGTTATCACCCTTACCTTGAATACCGGTAACATTCCTCCTCCTTGCCTACACAAGGTACACAAATATTTACTTGAAAGTACAATAGAATTGACGAAAAATTATTATTTTTGGAATACCATTCTTTCTCCTACTGAACCATCGCCTGTTATGTATGGGTGTTGCTGTAAGGACGTCCTTTGGATTTTATTCACTTTGTTCCTTTCATATGAAAAGTTACGCAGTCTTTGTTAAAACATTCTTTGTTATTTAGTAAATTTTAAAAATAAAATAGCAAAAAAATAGGAAGGAAGGGAAGCAGTCTCCTTGACCGCCTTCAGCCACTGTGTTGCGTCGCCTTGTGCTGGTTTAGTGCCTCTTTAACACGCTGCTGCATGCTTCCTCCAACCTCGATATTGGCCCCTCTGCTTGAGTGCGTCCCCTCACCCTGGTTGAGTGCGTCCCCTCACCCTGGTTGAGTGCGTCCCCTCACCCTGGTTGAGTGCGTCCTTGCCGGGCCTCAGAGCGCCCCCCCCCCCCCGGGTGCATGACCTGCCAGGCGGCCAGGGTCAAGGTGTGACGTCAGAGACCAGTGCCGGCGTCACTGGGGTCCTCCTCACAGATAGTGTTGTGGTGCACCGGTTGTGGTGGTGTAGCGGGCGTGTGCTCACCTACTGGTGCTGGGGGGGGCGAGCTCTAGCTCTGCATGCCCCGCCTCCTGTCCAAGGTGTACTCTTGCACTATACTGACGCTATATATTACTATCTCCTGTGTGTTATCTAACCATTTAGGGGGTATAGGATGGAGAGGTGCAGACGAAGGACAAAACTAATTAGAAAGGTGGGATATAGAATGAGTTATGAGAGCAGGCGGACTGTCCGCCTTGCTGACACGCGGTGTCTTTGGTGGCTACGTTTATGGCTCTGGTTTTTTCGGGGAGTTGCGAGCGTTTGTGAAGTTTGTTTCGTGTATTTCAATATATATGGGTGACCGTAGGTGAATACTGTGAGGCATTCACCCATACACAAGTGCTGGACCTCCCCCCCCCCCTTCCCCTCCTCGTGTGACCAGGAGTGGCGTCTTGCAGTATTGTGTGTTGCACACATTTTCCAACACTCGTGTGGCTTTGGTTGTTGTAAAGGTCTGAATACTTGATTATTGTCCAGTCTTTCCAGACTGGTGTTGGGGGGGGGGTGATGGCTGTGTTGACTTTTATCTCCTCCACTTCCCTCCCCCCCCTCCCCCCCTTGTGTGGTGGGAGAGGGGGCCCTGGCCAGGGTGGTGTTGAGGGTGTGGCCAGTGTGTCAGGGTCTTGGGACAGGGAACCTAACTTGAAGTGTTTCCGAGGCTCAGTGTTGGTGTTTGCCTTGTGATAGTTCCGGGGACCACCAGCAGCAGGCATCCTGCTGGTGGTGGTCTGATCACTCTGGCTGTTGGACGTTGCTGCTTGCAGTGTGATGTATGAATCACGGCCCAGTTGGTCACGTGTTCATCAAGTTTTCTTATGAACACCGCGAGAGACCGGCCAGTTAGACTGGTCGGTTTATGTGTAGACTGAACGGTAGTTACGGCGAGAGATGTGCGGGCATCAGAGGCACAAGGCTTCCCAACACTGTGCCTCTACAGTGACTTCCTGACACTGACTACAAGGAAGTAAGATCTACATCTTGATGCTCCGCCTACTACCCTTCCTGTACCTCTTGCCTTACAGTTGAACTATTCTCACGTTCCCATTCATTGGCAAGTCTGACCTTAAAAGTTGAGGATGGAGGTGGCTTCCACAACTCATTCTTTCAGCGCATTCCACTTCACCACCTTTACAGAGTGCCAGAATTTCCATAGTGTCCGCTTTGTATTTCAAGCTTCCACCAATGTCTCTCTCACCTTAAATGGTCTCTCCTCGCCCACCTTGTCTAATACCTCCAGTGCCGTGTATGTAGCGATCATGTCCCCCTTTGTTTTTTCCTCATCTAAGGTTGTGAGATTGAATTCATTAAATATCTTCATAGTTCGGTCGTCTTAATTCCGACAAGAGTCCAGTTGCAAAACTCAGCGCTGTTACAAGTTGAGTGTCGTGCTTCGACACTCAACTTTGACAATACGAGTTGAGTATTCCATGCCGGTGTTGCATAGTCTAGTATTGGTCTCACATACGTTTATAGATTGTCTTCAAAGTAGTGAGGGAGGTAGATGATAGCCAGAGGGACAGATCAGGTCTCCTCGCATTGTTGTGTGTGTCTAAGGTGTAAAGTTGAGTGTTGAAGCACGACACTCAACTTGTAACATCGCTGAGTTTTGCAACTGGACTCTTGTCGGTAAAGTTAAAGTTGAATTTGTGCGTGTCGTCCAACATACAGTTGTTAAGAAGACAACGACACGAGTGAGTGTGACTGTTGCACCTGTCAACAACCCGAGGTAACTGGCATTATAATTGAAAGAAGGAGCTTAGGGCTCGGAGCAGCTCACTTTCACCAGCACACATGTGGTGGTGAAGGGGAGGCATGGTAGGTGTGTGTTGGTGCATGTGACTACCACCTACCATCATGGGCCTCTGGTAATGGCGTGAGTGCGTGTGGCGTGAGTGCGTGTGGCGTGAGTGCGCGTGGCGTGAGTGCGCGTGGCGTGAGTGCGCGTGGCGTGAGTGCGCGTGGCGTGAGTGCGCGTGGCGTGAGTGCGCGTGGCGTGAGTGCGTGTGGCGTGAGTGCGTGTGGCGTGAGTGCGTGGTGTGTGTGAGAGGTGTGTGTGAGAGGTGTGTGTGAGTGCGTGGTGTGTGTGAGAGTGCGTGGTGCGTGTGAGAGTGCGTGGTGCGTGTGAGAGTGCGTGGTGCGTGTGAGAGTGCGTGGTGCGTGTGAGAGTGCGTGGTGCGTGTGAGAGTGCGTGGTGCGTGTGAGAGTGCGTGGTGCGTGTGAGAGTGCGTGGTGCGTGTGAGAGTGCGTGGTGCGTGTGAGAGTGCGTGGTGCGTGTGAGAGTGCGTGGTGCGTGTGAGAGTGCGTGGTGCGTGTGAGAGTGCGTGGTGCGTGTGAGAGTGCGTGGTGCGTGTGAGAGTGCGTGGTGCGTGTGAGAGTGCGTGGTGCGTGTGAGAGTGCGTGGTGCGTGTGAGAGTGCGTGGTGCGTGTGAGAGTGCGTGGTGCGTGTGAGAGTGCGTGGTGCGTGTGAGAGTGCGTGGTGCGTGTGAGAGTGCGTGGTGCGTGTGAGAGTGCGTGGTGCGTGTGAGAGTGCGTGTGGCGAGAGTGCGTGTGGCGAGAGTGCGTGTGGGTGGCCAGCAAGTGACTCAGTGTTGTCAGAGTGACGCAGGAACAGCCTCGCCAAAGTGACTCAGTGTTGCCAGAGTGACGCAGGAACAGCCTCGCCAAAGTGACTCAGTGTTGTCAGTGACGCAGGAACAGCCTCGCCAAAGTGACTCAGTGTTGTCAGAGTGACGCAGGAACAGCCTCGCCAAAGTGACTCAGTGTTGCCAGAGTGACGCAGGCACAGCCTCGCCAAAGTGACTCAGTGTTGCCAGAGTGACGCAGGAACAGCCTCGCCAAAGTGACTCAGTGTTGCCAGAGTGACGCAGGAACAGCCTCGCCAAAGTGACTCAGTGTTGCCAGAGTGACGCAGGAACAGCCTCGCCAAAGTGACTCAGTGTTGCCAGAGTGACGCAGGAACAGCCTCGCCAAAGTGACTCAGTGTTGCCAGAGTGACGCAGGAACAGCCTCGCCAAAGTGACTCAGTGTTGCCAGAGTGACGCAGGAACAGCCTCGCCAAAGTGACTCAGTGTTGCCAGAGTGACGCAGGAACAGCCTCGCCAAAGTGACTCAGTGTTGCCAGAGTGACGCAGGAACAGCCTCGCCAAAGTGACTCAGTGTTGCCAGAGTGACGCAGGAACAGCCTCGCCAAAGTGACTCAGTGTTGCCAGAGTGACGCAGGAACAGCCTCGCCAAAGTGACTCAGTGTTGCCAGAGTGACGCAGGAACAGCCTCGCCAAAGTGACTCAGTGTTGCCAGAGTGACGCAGGAACAGCCTCGCCAAAGTGACTCAGTGTTGCCAGAGTGACGCAGGAACAGCCTCGCCAAAGTGACTCAGTGTTGCCAGAGTGACGCAGGAACAGCCTCGCCAAAGTGACTCAGTGTTGCCAGAGTGACGCAGGAACAGCCTCGCCAAAGTGACTCAGTGTTGCCAGAGTGACGCAGGAACAGCCTCGCCAAAGTGACTCAGTGTTGCCAGAGTGACGCAGGAACAGCCTCGCCAAAGTGACTCAGTGTTGCCAGAGTGACGCAGGAACAGCCTCGCCAAAGTGACTCAGTGTTGCCAGAGTGACGCAGGAACAGCCTCGCCAAAGTGACTCAGTGTTGCCAGAGTGACGCAGGAACAGCCTCGCCAAAGTGACTCAGTGTTGCCAGAGTGACGCAGGAACAGCCTCGCCAGTGGCAGCAAAACTTTTCAAGAGCGAGCAAAATGTTATTTCCTTTTTCTGTTGATGTCTGCAAGTGTGAGTTTGGTTGACTGATGCTGTGGTGCACCTGTTGATCCCTGGCAGGGTTGTGACCACACCTGCCCCACACCTGCCTCACACCTGCCTCACACCTGCCCCACACCTGCGTCACCCCCACACCTGCCCCACACCTGCCTCACACCTGCCTCACACCTGCCTCACCCCCACACCTGCGTCACACATGCATCACCCCCACACCTGCGTCACCTTACCTTGACCTTGAGGTTATCTTGAGATGGTTTCGGGGCTTAGCGTCCCCGCGGCCCGGTCCTCGACCAGGCCTCCTAGTTGCTGGACTGGTCAACCAGGCTGTTGGACGCGGCTGCTCGCAGTAGCGTCCGCGTTATGCTCCTGCTATCTTGCCCCTGATGTTGCTACAGTAGAGCTTTCA
>NC_059651.1:1928978-1991478 GCF_020424385.1 Procambarus clarkii | reverse complement strand
AGTTCTTGCAAGGAGTGCCGGACCAACCAGGCTGTAGTGGATATGTGGGCTTGCGGGCCGCTCCAAGCAACAGCCTGGTGGACCAAACTCACTAGTCAAGCCTGGCCTCGGGCCGGGCTTGGAGAGTTTAAAAACTCCAAGAACCCCATCAAGCAGGCTGTTGTGTTCAGCGGCCGTGACCTCGTTGTTGTGACACAAGTGAGATTTCTGTCATCCTAATACCACACCTCTCCCCCCCCCCACCCCTACACACCTCCCCCCCCCACACCTCTCAGTATCCGCATGTGTGGCCGCCCCCACACACTGCTGGGTGCCAGACTCGTGACCAGACCACGTGGCGCCAGGGTCTTGGCACTCCTCGCAAGGCAGTAGGCGCGTGAGAGGACGTGGGGGTGGCACTACGCGGTGCCAGATGGGGGGGGAGGGAGCAACTGCGTGACGAGGCAGGTGAGGGAGAGGAAGGCAGGTGAGGGACAGAGGGAGGGGGCAACTGTTCTCACCTGTGCACAAAAATACACAGACGTATTGGCCGAGATATTATCCATACGGCAAAAATAGGTCAATACAGATACAGCTGTTGTCGGGAAGGCTGGCACTCAGAGTTTGGCAGTGACCTGTGCCATGTGACACATTCCCCCCCCTCCTTGCATGGCACCAGACGCTACTGCCAGTGTCAGTACCGAGTGACACTGGCGCCACACATACCGTGCCCTCCAGTGTGACGACGAGTGTGAAGGCTGAGGGCGTTATGGTGACAGTGTTATAGGCCTGCCTGATAACACCGAGGTGTGGCTGGGACTTCTCGGTGTAATAACCTAGGTGCGGTGGAGTCCTCTTTGGTAAGATAACAGTGACAAGATAACACTGCTTGTGCGGTATTGGTCCGCCTGTTGTTGGAGGTGGTGCGACCTATCACTGGCTACCTATCACTGTTTACCCTCAGTAACTTCCTATCAGTGTTTACCTATCAGTGAGTAGCGGGAGATCTAGCGGGCAAGTTGATGCCCTTGTGTGATCGCCCTCCGGCTCTCCAGCGTGTTGATAAACTGTGGTGACCTTGGGGACATAGGCTGGCTGCCGGCTCCTCGTCAAACGCTCAGTCGGTGACAATTGTTTTGTTAATATCGTGTGTATACAGTGATGGGTTGGGGTGAGGAGGGGCGGAAGATGGCCTTCAAGGTGGACTGGACCCAAACTGTCCTGCAAATCCTGGAGATGATTTGGTACTGTTGTGATAAGCTTAGAACTCTCTTCGCTAACCACTACCAGTTTTTCCAGCGGAAGTAGCTGCGGTCTATTGTGTGGGGTTGTTCGGCCACAGCTGCATCGAGTCTATCGTGGAGGCTGCAACCGTAGCCCCAGAGCACACTACAAGGGCAGCCTCGAGGCTATCGTGGAGGCTGCAACCGTAGCCCCAGAGCACACTACAAGGGCAGCCTCGAGGCTATCGTGGAGGCTGCAACCGTAGCCCCAGAGCACACTACAAGGGCAGCCTCGAGGCTATCGTGGAGGCTGCAACCGTAGCCCCAGAGCACACTACAAGGGCAGCCTCGAGGCTATCGTGGAGGCTGCAACCGTAGCCCCAGAGCACACTACAAGGGCAGCCTCGAGGCTATCGTGGAGGCTGCAACCGTAGCCCCAGAGCACACTACAAGGGCAGCCTCGAGGCTATCGTGGAGGCTGCAACCGTAGCCCCAGAGCACACTACAAGGGCAGCCTCGAGGCTATCGTGGAGGCTGCAACCGTAGCCCCAGAGCACACTACAAGGGCAGCCTCGAGGCTATCGTGGAGGCTGCAACCGTAGCCCCAGAGCACACTACAAGGGCAGCCTCGAGGCTATCGTGGAGGCTGCAACCGTAGCCCCAGAGCACACTACAAGGGCAGCCTCGAGGCTATCGTGGAGGCTGCAACCGTAGCCCCAGAGCACACTACAAGGGCAGCCTCGAGGCTATCGTGGAGGCTGCAACCGTAGCCCCAGAGCACACTACAAGGGCTACTACAAGGGCAGCCTCGAGGCTATCGTGGAGGCTGCAACCGTAGCCCCAGAGCACACTACAAGGGCAGGCTCGAGGCTATCGTGGAGGCTGCAACCGTAGCCCCAGAGCACACTACAAGGGCAGCCTCGAGGCTATCGTGGAGGCTGCAACCATAGCCCCAGAGCACACTACAAGGGCAGCCTCGAGGCTATCGTGGAGGCTGCAACCGTAGCCCCAGAGCACACTACAAGGGCAGCCTCGAGGCTATCGTGGAGGCTGCAACCGTAGCCCCAGAGCACACTACAAGGGCAGCCTCGAGGCTATCGTGGAGGCTGCAACCGTAGCCCCAGAGCACACTACAAGGGCAGCCTCGAGGCTATCGTGGAGGCTGCAACCGTAGCCCCAGAGCACACTACAAGGGCAGCCTCGAGGCTATCGTGGAGGCTGCAACCGTAGCCCCAGAGCACACTACAAGGGCAGCCTCGAGGCTATCAGAGATATTTATATAACACAAGAAGGTACATTGGGTTGTAAGACTACACTCTAACGTGTTCTTACAGTCTTACAAGCCACTAACACACACACCGTTTCTGGACGAGAATATTGGAGCCAGAGGCCGAGGCGAGAGTGGGATGAAGACAGGGACAGGTCTCTGCCAGTATCAGCGATAAGGAGCAAGATAGAACTAGTAGCAAGAGGTCACACCTGGACCCCAGTACCACGCTCACTCGGCCCACCACACCACCGGCACATCCTCCTACCTTCTAGGCCTATCCAAAAGTTGCCGGAAATAGTCCAAAATATTATTTTGAAACCTTACAAAGACGATGCTATGTTTGCGAAGAAAGCCGAGGTCTTAAATTAAATGAGAATGTAAAATAATAGCCGAGAGAAGTGTTATATTTGTTTATGCAATACCATGTAAACAGGTAGTCATATTTGTAAATAATCTCCAGCTAAGGTTAAAGTAATCACAGTTGTAAACAAGACTCTGGAAAGCGTCCCTTTAAGGTAGATGACTTGTAAACTGTCCCAGGAGAGAGGTGCAGGCTATGCTGGGTGTGGTTGATGGATGGAGTTATCGTTAGTGGAGGGAGCGGGAGTCTGGCACAGTGACGAGTGCCGGAGATGAAGAGCAACATCCCAGATGATGCCTGGTGGCACCTCCAGCCCTGTCTGTACCTGGGCACGTCGCCCCCTCCAACACTGCCTCTGCCCTTCCTCACCAACCCTCTCCCCTGGCTCCACCCGCGCAGGCATACCTACGCCACACACAGGTAAGCTAGACACAGGTACGCCAGGTACATCTACGCCAGGTACATCTACGTCAGACACAGGTACGCCAGGTACAGCTACGCCAGGTACATCTACGCCAGACACAGGTACGCCAGGTACATCTACGCCAGACACAGGTACGCCAGGTACATCTACGCCAGACACAGGTAAGCTAGGTACATCTACGCCAGACACAGGTAAGCTAGGTACATCTACGCCAGACACAGGTAAGCTAGGTACATCTACGCCAGACACAGGTAAGCTAGGTACATCTACGCCAGACACAGGTACGCCAGACACAGGTACGCCAGACACAGGTACGCCAGACACAGGTACGCCAGGTACATCTACGCCAGACACAGGTAAGCTAGGTACATCTACGCCAGACACAGGTAAGCTAGGTACATCTACGCCAGACACAGGTACGCCAGACACAGGTAAGCTAGGTACATCTACGCCAGACACAGGTAAGCTAGGTACATCTACGCCAGACACAGGTAAGCTAGGTACATCTACGCCAGACACAGGTAAGCTAGGTACATCTACGCCAGACACAGGTAAGCCAGGTACATCTACGCCAGACACAGGTACGCCAGGTACATCTACGCCAGACACAGGTACGCCAGGTACATCTACGCCAGACACAGGTACGCCAGGTACATCTACGCCAGACACAGGTACGCCAGGTACATCTACGCCAGACACAGGTACGCCAGGTACATCTACGCCAGACACAGGTACGCCAGGTACATCTACGCCAGACACAGGTACGCCAGGTACATCTACGCCAGACACAGGTACGCCAGGTACATCTACGCCAGACACAGGTACGCCAGGTACATCTACGCCAGACACAGGTACGCCAGGTACATCTACGCCAGACACAGGTGTTACGGTCACTGTGGACCAGTAACCGGGTTCTTGATGGATGAACCTACGTGTTGTATTCGACCCCAAGTTAGTAGTGGCTTTCAAGGAATTGGCAAGACATTGCAATGGATTAATAAGGGATGAACAAAACACTATTCCCTTCACCAATATATTTACAACACCATAAATAGAGATAATAAGGGAATATGGAATATTACTATACGTATATACAACAATGTCGCTCTCACACAGGACACTTAACACGCGCACACTGCAATGTTCGTCAATCCCAGTGTGTCCACCACACCCGGTACCTTCTCCAACCGTACTGGGGAACACTGGCGAGTTTTACCTGTACGTGGGCCAATCCACAGTGTCACAAGGTGCCTTTACCCCACTGTCGCCCTCCAACTGCACGCTGGTAGAGGACTTCAACCACACACTGACCGGAGTCACGCCACTATACAGGGGTAGCGATCCCCTGGCAGGAGTCCCTAGCAAGAGGCTAGCAGCACTCCACTACAGGCACCTCACTGTTGTCTAAGTACTCTCCCAAGGCAATTCCCGGGTACGCCGATCTCTAGCCACACTGCTAAGATCGGCGGCGGCTTACGTGGTCGTCTTCCAGGACCAAGCGGAGAGTACGTGGAGTGCCCAAGGTAAACTGTCGTCCTCAGTACAACTGCTGCCCCAGGTCACCTCTGGGGACACAGACACGTCATCAGTTAAGTGGAAGGTACTAGTAAAACCAGGAAGCAACACTTACTCTCTGGGGATGTTGACATTGTGTTCCGTAGCACAACAGATGGCGCTGATCTTGAGCCACCACCTCACCGGAGGTCATCCACAAAGATCTCTGTCTGACCAAGGCAGGAATCTTGAACCATTTGCCACAGTCACGCCACCACCCATAGATGGCGTTGTCTACGTAGCGTCCAGTTACAGGGGAGTTTGAGTACTGACTCATAGATGGCGCTGGAATTACCAGGCCATACTCACAGCGGTGACGAGTCCGTAACAACAGGTAATATTTAGGGGTTAATGTCTACCTTGCCATAATGGGGTGAGGCAGGGGTGTGGGGTGGTGTGAAGGGGAGGGGGGTGCTGGTGTGGAGGGGGGATATTCGTGGGAGCCTCATCCTATCCATGGGAAGTGACCTGTTAAATTCTCTCACCCCCACCCTCACCCTCTCTCTCGCTTTGTCCCTCTTTTCCTCTCCCTCTCTCCCCGTCTCTACCTGTACCCGTCATCCTGTACTGACCACCTGGGGGTAGTTTAATGCACAAAACGTTGAGCTCTGGCTCTTTGGTCCCGCCTCTCAACCGTCAACCACTGGTGTACATATGCCTGAGCTTCTCAAGCTCCATCATATCTACACTTGAAACTGTGTATAGAGTCAGCCTCCATCACACCACTGCCTAATGCATTCCATTTACTAACTACTCTGACACTGACAAGTGTTTTCTAATGTCTCTGTGGCTCATTTGGGCACTCAGCTTCCACCTGTGTCCCCTTGTTCGTGTACCACCCGTGTTAAATAGTCCATCCTTGTCTACCCTGTCAATCCCCCTGAGAATCTTGTATGTGGTGATCATGTCTCCCCGAGCCACACTGTGGACGTGTGGCTGTGTCTGCCCCTCTTACTGCCCTCCTTGGTGTTCCTCCTCCATTATTATTGGACCATTCTGGCGCTACAATACTTTGTCCAACCTTTGTTCTTTATTGTGTTGTATGGTAACATTACAGTGTTGTAACATTACAGTGTTGTATGGTAACATTACAGTGTTGTATGGTAACATTACAGTGTGGTATGGTAACATTACAGTGTTGTATGGTAACATTACAGTGTTGTAACATTATAGTGTTGTATGGTAACATTACAGTGTTGTATGGTAACATTACAGTGTTGTATGGTAACATTACAGTGTTGTATGGTAACATTACAGTGTTGTATGGTAACATTACAGTGTTGTATGGTAACATTACAGTGTTGTATGGTAACATTACAGTGTTGTATGGTAACATTACAGTGTTGTATGGTAACATTACAGTGTTGTATGGTAACATTACAGTGTTGTATGGTAACATTACAGTGTTGTATGGTAACATTACAGTGTTGTAACATTACAGTGTTGTATGGTAACATTACAGTGTTGTATGGTAACATTACAGTGTTGTATGGTAACATTACAGTGTTGTATGGTAACATTACAGTGTTGTATGGTAACATTACAGTGTTGTATGGTAACATTACAGTGTTGTATGGTAACATTACAGTGTTGTATGGTAACATTACAGTGTTGTATGGTAACATTACAGTGTTGTATGGTAACATTACAGTGTTGTATGGTAACATTACAGTGTTGTATGGTAACATTACAGTGAACACCAGAGTAACAATGTTCGACGGGGTGTTGCAGGAACAGTGAGAAGCGGAAGGAGAAGTCTCGGGATGCAGCAAGATGTCGACGCGGGAAGGAGAGCGAGATCTTCACGGAGCTGGCCAGCGCCCTCCCACTCCCGCCCCAGACGGTCGCCCAGCTGGACAAGGCCTCCGTCATGAGGCTCACCCTGGCCTTCCTCAAGACCCGCGCCCTCTGTCAGGCAGGTGGGTACTGCACTCTTCCTCTTGCTGGGTACTACACTCCTCCTCTTGCTGGGTACTACACTCCTCCTCTTGCTGGGTACTACACTCCTCCTCTTGCTGGGTACTGCACTGTGTTGTGGTGGTGGGGGTGTGGCTCCTGCTGTTGTGGGGGTGTGGCTCCTGGAGGGTGTGGTGGTGGTGGTGGGGGTGTGGCTCCTGGAGGGTGTGGCGCCAGTAACAGTTGAGTAAGAGAGCGTGTAAGAGAGGTGCCAACAATGTGAACGAGGGGGGTTGGCATAATGGGGGGGGGTGCCCCGTGCTGTATTTGTGCCAGGGAGTGCACTCCTAAATGGTCTCTTGTGTCATCCCTGCCCCCTCCGTGTGTGTGTGTGTGTGTGTGTGTGTGTGTGTGTGTGTGTGTGTGTGTGTGTGTGTGTGTGTGTGTACTCGCCTAGTTGTGGTTACGGGGGTTGAGCTCTGGCTCTTTGGTCCCGCCTATCAACTGGTGTTCAGGTTCCTGAGCCTATTGATACCTGGTTGATACCTGGTTGATGGGGTTCTGGGAGTTCTTCTACTGCCCAAGCCCGGCCCGAGGCCAGGCTCGACTTGTGAGAGTTTGGTCCACCAGGCTGTTGCTTGGAGCGGCCCGCAGGCCCACATACCCACCACAGCCCGGTTGGTCCGGCACTCCTTGGAGGAATAAATCTAATTTCCTCTTGAAAATGTCCACGGTTGTTCCGGCAATATTTCTTATGCTTGCTGGGAGGACGTTGAACAACCGCGGACCTCTGATGTTTATACAGTGTTCTCTGATTGTGCCTATGGCACCTCT
Organism: Procambarus clarkii; assembly: GCF_020424385.1. Taxonomy (NCBI): domain Eukaryota; kingdom Metazoa; phylum Arthropoda; class Malacostraca; order Decapoda; family Cambaridae; genus Procambarus; species Procambarus clarkii. The sequence continues at coordinate 1,983,937 of NC_059651.1, read as the reverse complement.
GCTCTTCACTGGTTCTATTCTACATTTTCTTCCATGTCGTTCACTCCAGTACGTTGTTATTTTACTGTGTAGATTTGGTACTTGGCCCTCCAGTATCTTCCAGGTGTATATTATTTGATATCTCTCTCGTCTTCTTTCTAGTGAGTACATTTGGAGAGCTTTGAGACGATCCCAATAATTTAGGTGCTTTATTGCATCTATGCGTGCCGTATATGTTCTCTGTATTCCCTGGGCTCTATCATATCTACACTTGAAACTGTGTATGGAGTCAGCCTCCACCACCCTGTGTGTGTGTGTGTGTGTGTGTGTGTGTGTGTGTGTGTGTGTGTGTGTGTGTGTGAGAGAGCTCGAGAGCGAGAGCGAGCGAGCATATGTAGTTTATATGATAGAAAATTCGGTTTGGATTTGTGAGAAAGTCGGGATCCAGGAGCTATAACAGGTCGACCCTGCAGGCACAAATAGTAAATATAGACACCCTCACTTGCCCTCCTTGATGTTAGTGACTTGCTGGTCACGTAACAACGTGCTTGCTGGGAACGTAATCCTGTTTAAAACAGGATTACCTTCCCTCTGGCTGTTTATGTCTGAGGTCCCTCTACTTACTGTCTCCTGCTGACTACTTCACCTGCTGGCCACTGCTTACTACTACCTCTCTACTACTGGCTGCTTCCACCTGTCGGCTAAAGTTCAAACAGCTAAAGTTGAAACACATGCAAGCAAGCAAACAAACACCCTCGCATTCATGAGGACAGAACACGAGATCACAATTGATCAAGATAACGGGTTCCTAAACATTAGGAGAGTGGCGGAGAAGCAACTCTGGGGAACAATATAGCGTCATAGTCACATTAGATTCAATTTCTTTCTTTATTATGCACCCCATACCCATCCCGTGGGCGGTGGTGTAAAGGATTACAGAGGCACATGATCGGTTCAGGAACTGAACCCTCTAGGGAAGGTAACTGTCAACGACCGGGTGAATGACACTTAGAATGATTAGCAATCACGTGAGCAATTAAACAACAGCCTCCAACAAGTGTTTAAGCTGGAAGCCAATTTGCCAGTGGAGGTAATGTGCCTGACTAAACGGCCACTGTCACAGGAAGGACTCGCACAAACGCCAGTGACACCAGAAGTAGTTAGGAAACATCTACAGCAACTGGACATGTCAAGAGCTGTATGACCAGGCCAGGTATCGCCGGGGAGTCTAAAGAAGGCAGCAGAACCACTCCTGTTTCCTCTCCGGAAACTGGAGAACTTACAGAATGTTGGACAATAGCTAATGTGGGTCCAGTATTAAAAAATGAGAAGCTGGGAACGGCTAAACTACAGCCAAGTATAATAAATCATCCTCTAAGTTACTAGAGAGAAAACCCTGCTTGACAAATTTATTAGAATTTTACAATAACATTGGACTCAAACAAGAAAGAAAAGCAGAATGAGTCTGCACATTCCTCGACTGAAGAAAGCATTTAATACTGTCCCACACAAGCGACTCCTACCCAAGCTATAGGGAGCAGGCTGATGTATCCGGTAAAAATCTAAAGGGGGGTCAGGGAGTACCTCTCAGGAAGGAAGCAAAGGGTTACAGTGAGAGCGGAGATACCAGAATAGAGTGAGGATACGAGTGGAGTACCGCAAGGGTCGCTGCTGGGGGCCCATCCTGTTTCTGAAACATGTTAACAACCTAACATGAAATTAGCTCCTTCGTATCAGTGTTGACAGATGATACACAACTAACGAGTAAGGAGAGTTAGATTATTATTCACTACAAACGAATTTGGACACGTCAGAAGTGGCATGAATAATGGCTGCACCCAACACAGTGCAAAGTTATGAGGATGGCACCAGGAGTGGAACAAGCAGCAGAGCAGTGTAGGATGCTGGGAAGACATATACTTGTATCAGAACATGAGAAAGACTTGGCACTACACATCAGTCCAAATCAGAAGCAAACATCTGCAACATTTACCATACTGGTCAACATTAATAACATTTATCATACTGGTCATATGATGGATGATAACATGATAGGATGGATTATGTGAACGTTCAAATCCAGGAACCGTCTCAAAGGTCTCAAAATGCCAGGCTCGGGGAGCAGAATAATTTGCGAAACTCTCTCCAGGTATGCTGCAGGTGTGTCCTGGGCCCTGTACACAACCCTGTACACAGCCCTGTACACAGCCCTGTACACAACCCTGTACACAGCCCTGTACACAGCCCTGTACACAGCCCTGTACACAGCCCTGTACACAGCCCTGTACACAGCCCTGTACACAACCCTGTACACAGCCCTGTACACAACCCTGTACACAGCCCTGTACACAACCCTGTACACAGCCCTGTACACAACCCTGTACACAACCCTGTACACAGCCCTGTACACAACCCTGTACACAACCCTGTACACAACCCTGTACACAGCCCTGTACACAGCCCTGTACACAACCCTGTACACAGCCCTGTACACAACCCTGTACACAGCCCTGTACACAGCCCTGTACACAGCCCTGTACACAGCCCTGTAGACAACCCTGTACACAGCCCTGTACACAGCCCTGTACACAGCCCTGTACACAGCCCTGTACACAGCCCTGTACACAGCCCTGTACACAACCCTGTACACAACCCTGTACACAACCCTGTACACAGCCCTGTACACAGCCCTGTACACAGCTCAGGCTAGACACTCAAATGTTCGTAATTAGCATGGAACCCTCAACTGTAACAGGGCAAGACAAGACTAAAAACGGTCCAAACATATGCAAAGAGGCTCGTTCCTGAGCTGAAGGGTTTGATCTAAGGGGAAAAATGGAGCGGGAACTTGCCACACTGGAGAAAATGAGAAGCAATGGTAACATGATAAGGGCATACTAAGGCAAATTGATGAAGCAGGCAGTGAACCATTGTTTAAGTAAAACAGTAGGCAAGATGGGCATTGTTCAACATTAAGAACTTTTGATCGAGAGGTCATAGACGGAAACTGAAATAAGTTACAGAAATGCCTGACAAATGTTTACAATATTAGAGCCCCTAATGAAGGGAATAAGTTTGGCAAAATTGTTGAAACTAACTCGATACAAAGTTGTAAATACAATTCAAATGTGCGAAATGAATCATTGCATTAATCTATGAAAACACACATGCACAATCTCTCACACACACACACACACACACACACACACACACACACACACACACACACACACACACACACACACACTCACTCACTCACTCACTCACTCACTCTCTTTTGGTTATCATCAAGACTTAATGTCAATTAAGTTGCCTTACAAGAGGTAGTCACGGGACTACACGTCGTGGTGGGTCTCTCCTGCTGCTACGTCTTCCCCTCCCCCCCTCCTTCCCCCTCCCCCTCACCATCACGAGGGTGACTCTGACTCCACCTCCCTCTAATATAGCACATGAAGGTGAGCATATATCACCCCCTCTGGTCCCCCTTCACCCTCCTGCTCCCCCCCCCCCCTCCTCCCGTTCACAACAACACAACCCTCAATTCATGTTTAAACTTACAAAAGAATCTTTTGTGTTTGAGAGATCGTTAGTAATGATGTATGTCTTTTAGTGTTGTTGAGGCAGTGTTGTGGTGGTGTTACACGGGCCTGTCATCCCGTGATACACCCTGGAAATTACCGTACCCGCGGCCCGGTCCTAGACCAGGCCTCCTGGTTGCTGGACTGGTCAACCAGGCTGTTGGACGCGGCTGCTCGCAGCCTGACGTATGAGTCACAGCCTGGTTGATCAGGTATCCTTTGGAGGTGTTTGTCAAGTTCTCTCTTGAACACTGTGAGGGGTCGGCCAGTTATGTCCCTTATGTGTAGTGGAAGCGTGTTGAACAGTCTCGGGCCTCTGATGTTGATAGTTCTCTCTTGAACACTGTGAGGGGTCGGCCAGTTATGTCCCTTATGTGTAGTGGAAGCGTGTTGAACAGTCTCGGACCTCTGATGTTGATAGTTCTCTCTTGAACACTGTGAGGGGTCGGCCAGTTATGCCCCTTATGTGTAGTGGAAGCGTGTTGAACAGTCTCGGGCCTCTGATGTTGATAGTTCTCTCTTGAACACTGTGAGGGGTCGGCCAGTTATGTCCCTTATGTGTAGTGGAAGCGTGTTGAACAGTCTCGGGCCTCTGATGTTGATAGTTCTCTCTTGACCACTGTGAGGGGTCGGCCAGTTAAGTCCCTTATGTGTAGTGGAAGCGTGTTGAACAGTCTCGGGCCTCTGATGTTGATAGTTCTCTCTTGAACACTGTGAGGGGTCGGCCAGTTATGTCCCTTATGTGTAGTGGAAGCGTGTTGAACAGTCTCGGGCCTCTGATGTTGATAGTTCTCTCTTGAACACTGTGAGGGGTCGGCCAGTTATGTCCCTTATGTGTAGTGGAAGCGTGTTGAACAGTCTCGGACCTCTGATGTTGATAGTTCTCTCTCAGAGTACCTGTTGCACCTCTGCTCTTCAACGGGGGTATTTTGCACATCCTGCCATGTCTCCTGGTCTCATGTGATGTTATTTCTGTGTGCAGGCTTGGGACCAGCCCCGCTAATATTTTCCCACGTGTAAATTCCCGCCTGCGCTGAAGGGAATGCAAATTTAAAGCTTTTAATCGGTCCCAATAATTCATGTGTTTTATAGAGTGGAGTCTAACAGTAAAGGATCTTTAACAGCCTCTCCAGGTCACCAATATCTCCTGCTCTGAATGGGGCTGTTAGCGTGCAATAATATTCCACCCTTGAGAACTGACAAATATTTGTTTTCTGTGCATAGATTGGTTAGGTTAGGTGTGTGGCTTGAGTTCGTGCATTTTAATACCCTATATTTTTTATATATGGCAAATGAGAATTGGCTGGATGACTCCCATGTTCTGTTTGTGTAAGAGAAGATGGGCGAGGAAAGTGAGAGAAAACGGGTGGGTGGAAGGAGGTACTCAAGCAATGAGTGACCTCCTGTCATGGCGTGTCGAGCGGGGGGGGGGGGGGGGGGAGAGATGGGGGGGCCTTGAGGCTTCATACAATATTGCTTTATCTAATAATTTGTTGTTTCTATATATGTTGTCCATATAACTTTTACTGTTTCTCCCTCTGTTTTATTCCCCTCTTCTACAATCACTTCATCCTTCTCTTGATACCTGGTTGATGGGGTTCTGGAAGTTCTTCTACTTCCCGGTCCGAGGCCAGGCTTGACTTGTGAGAGTTTGGTCCACCAGGCTGTTGCTTGGAGCGGCCCGCAGGCCCACATACCCACCACAGCCCGGTTGGTCCGGCACTCCTTTGAGGAAACAATCTAGTTTCCTCTTGTCGGAAAGAGTTGTGCTAGCCTTGTACCCTTTGCGTTATTTTATTGTTTCCTCTCACACGAAATTCCCGTCGATTCTGGCCGTTGTTGACGGAGGTGGCTTCCACAACCTCCTCTTCCAGGCCATCCCACGTGTTGACCGCCCGTACACGTTTACCACTATTTCCTGACATTTCTGCCACTCACTTTCTTTTCCAGCTTTCTCCATCTGTGTCCTCTTTCCTGCTTTCTCTTTTTCCCTTTCTTGTTATTCCCCTCTCCTGCTCCCCTTTCCCATTCGTTGCTCCCTATCCTCCTCCTACTTATCACCCCCCACCTACCTTCTACCCCCCCCCTGCCTTCTAACCCCCCCCCCTCGTGCTCCACATACCACTCCCCCTCCCACGTGACTACCTGTTTCTTCGCCTCGTTCAGGTGACCTTGTCGGCCCACTTGCCTTAGTTGGCGAAGCTCAGCGCGACAGTTGTGTAAGAGCCGGGATCGGGGGGGGGGGGGGGGAGTTTTTTTTTTTTTTTAGTTTTTACTCCGAGGGTCGAGTTTATTGGGCAGCGCCAGCGTGAGTGGACACGCTGCCATAGCAGCATGTACAACACTCCCCAATGGGAAGAAAACCCGCTGGGTTGTTCATCCTGTCACTTGTACCCAGACACAGCTGGGACTTGCTTAACTGTTTCAAGTGAACAGTTTATCAAACAAGATTAACATTTGTCAACCCTTAAAAACTTACGTTAGCTTGCGGGTGTAAAATGGGGGAATCTTTTGAGAACAGCATTTATGTTTAACAGATAATATTTTCATAAGTCAAACAATGTGGGATTTACTATGCTACACATTTCTAATGTCTCTCAGTTGTCCACACACTCACAGGTAGTGGTCAAGGCCGTGTCCATCACTCACCAGAGATGCTGCAACTTCGCTGCTCAACTGTTGTTTCCATCCCGAATCTCCATGGATATTTGTATCCAAAACGGATTCTCGCTATTACTGATTCTCTCCCTCGTCCTCCTCCTCCTCTTCGTCCATAATGATTGGGATTGCCAGCTGCAACCATGTTGTACCAGCGTATAGATTCACTGGTTTGTGCTTCTATCCTCCTTTCCTCAGTTATCTTGTCACGGTGATGCGAGTTGTAAAGTTAAGTGGGAACAGGAAAGTTATTTCCAGTGTTATCGCACGTTATCCGCCATCTTGGTCACCATCACGAAAATTTGGGCAGAGCAAATAATGTTAGATTTGTTAATGTGTTTCCTGCTCGTTTATTGATACATTCTTCCATCCCCCCCCCTCCCCTTTTTCCCCTGCCACTGTTCTGCCCCCTCTCCTACCTTCTTACCTACTTCCCCTACCTTTATACCTTCTCCCCCTACCTTTCCCCCTCCTTCCCTCAACTGGCTAGGTTAATGCCCTTTGGTGCACACATTTGTCATCCGTGGCGCTCAGTCAGTTCCTCACTCCCAGGGGGACCGAAGGCTCACTCTTCCTCCTTATTGTGTGGGAGGATGAGCCTTAGCCTGGCAGGTAGTGGGGCAAGGTGTTGGCCCGGAGGTATTCCTGGCTGGCCGCCACACCCAATGATGTGTGTTAGGGTACTGGTGGGTGTGTGTGTGGGGGGGGGGTGATAGTACTCACTCTCTGACGGAGACGCACGCGCACGCGCACCGCAATAACCGGACAGGTTTTTAGGTCAAGCCTGATAAACCGGTTTTGAGGCGTTGTGTTATCCTGGTGGTGTTAAAGCCCGCAATGTTGTCATGTGTAAACTGTAAATATGTAAATAAATTAAATTTGTTACACTATCGACCCCAACGTTAACATTGGGGTGGTTTAGGGACATACAAGCAACCCGTTCTCGCACTTTTGTAAAGTCAATATTGACTTGTAATAATTGTAATTACGAAGCAATAAGATGCTTATCTTAACATACTAAGAAGGTTAGGTAAGGTCGGTGTTTTCTATGAAGCTTTTCAAGGTAAACTAAAATATTCACAATAAATTAGTATGTCACATAATGCACTTATTAAATAAGTCAATATTGACTGTAAGAAAGTGCGAGAACGGGTTGGAGCAAGACGGGTGAGAGCTGTGGTGTTTGTGACGGGTGAGCAAGACGGGTGAGAGCTGTGGTGTTTGTGACGGGTGAGCAAGACGGGTGAGAGCTGTGGTGTTTGTGACGGGTGAGCAAGACGGGTGAGAGCTGTGGTGTTTGTGACGGGTGAGCAAGACGGGTGAGAGCTGTGGTGTTTGTGACGGGTGAGCAAGACGGGTGAGAGCTGTGGTGTTTGTGACGGGTGAGCAAGACGGGTGAGAGCTGTGGTGTTTGTGACGGGTGAGCAAGACGGGTGAGAGCTGTGGTGTTTGTGACGGGTGAGCAAGACGGGTGAGAGCTGTGGTGTTTGTGACGGGTGAGCAAGACGGGTGAGAGCTGTGGGAACTAAGTGTTTGTGGTGTTTGTGACAGGGTTCAGCAAGACGGGTGAGGGCGGAGGCAGCAAGCTGGATATCGAGATGGACGGACTGCTGCTCAAGGCGCTGGACGGGTTCCTCCTCGTCCTCTCCACCGACGGCGACATTGTCTTCACCTCCGAGAACATTGTGGCCTTCCTCGGCCTGCCTCAGGTTAGTGTGTGAGGCTTGTGTCTCTGTCTGTCTGTCTGTCTGTCTGTCTGTCTGTCTGTCTCTCCCCCCTGGAATACACATATTACACTTTACTTCCAACAGTACTCTTCCCCTCACAACACTGCTCTTGTGCCAGTGCTCTTTTCCCTTCAGAACAGGCTTTTTAATAGCTCATGTATCGGACACTTTCACAAAGTTGACACCTGGTGTATTGGACACTTTCACAAAGTTGACACCTGGTGTATTGGACACTTTCACAAAGTTGACACCTGGTGTATTGGACACTTTCACAAAGTTGACACCTGGTGTATTGGACACTTTCACAAAGTTGACACCTGGTGTATTGGACACTTTCACAAAGTTGACACCTGGTGTATTGGACACTTTCACAAAGTTGACACCTGGTGTATCGGACACTTTCACAAAGTTGACACCTGGTGTATCGGACACTTTCACAAAGTTGACACCTGGTGTATCGGACACTTTCACAAAGTTGACACCTGGTGTATTGGACACTTTCACAAAGTTGACACCTGGTGTATTGGACACTTTCACAAAGTTGACACCTGGTGTATTGGACACTTGAGTCTTCAGCCAGCTGCCAGATACCTCTATATCCCAGATGTATTTTGACCACAATAACACCACATTGCCAAGTTCTTGCTCTATTACTTCCCTATATACATGTCTCCCCGCGGTGTGCATGATAATGCTTAATGCTACATGTGTAGGTCTTTGTGAATTAGGTTAATAAGATTTTCCTCTGAGATTAGTTTAAGTATTATCTTTGTCATGGTAATGAAACACTGATATTCATTTCTACCACTACTGGCCTACTGCCTGCTGTCTTTACCCAACCCGTTCTCGCAAGTTAATAAGTCAATATTGACTTATTAAATATGTGCATAGGTGACATACTTAACATAATAGATACCCTTAAAAAGATTCATAGAAAACACCGACCTTACCTAACCTTGTTAGTATCTTAAGATAAGCATCTTATTGCTTCGTAATTACAATTATTACCTAACCTATAATAGGTATAGGTTAAGTAATAATTGTAATTACGAAGCAATAAGATGCTTATCTTAAGATACTAACAAGGTTAGGTAAGGTCGGTGTTTTCTATGAATCTTTTTAAGGGTATCTATATGTTAAGTATGTCACCTATGCACATATTTAATAAGTCAATATTGACTTTACGAATTTGCGAGAACGGGTTGCTTTACCAGCATGTCAGCAGAATCATGTTTTGAGATGACAGCATGGAACTCAACCCTGAGGAATTTAATGTAAAATCTATTTAGCAGTTAAACAAATTGAAGTGAATTCTGCGAGTCACAGTATATAATTGCACTGCCTTAGTCTTTAAAGAATTTAGTAGCAAGGTATATGCCAGGTGCCCCATGTGCCCCCTGGGTGGTGCCCCACGTGCCCTCCTGGGCGGTGCCCCATGTGCCCCCTGGGTGGTGCCCCACGTGCCCTCCTGGGTGGTGCCCCACGTGCCCTCCTGGGCGGTGCCCCACGTGCCCTCCTGGGCGGTGCCCCACGTGCCCTCCTGGGCGGTGCCCCACGTGCCCTCCTGGATGGTGCCCCACGTGCCCTCCTGGATGGTGCCCCACGTGCCCTCCTGGATGGTGCCCCACGTGCCCTCCTGGGCGGTGCACCACGTGCCCTCCTGGATAGTGCACCACGTGCCCTCCTGGATAGTGCCCCACGTGCCCTCCTGGGCGGTGCCCCACGTGCCCTCCTGGGCGGTGCCCCACGTGCCCTCCTGGTCGGTGCCCCACGTGCCCTCCTGGGCGGTGCCCCACGTGCCCTCCTGGGCGGTGCCCCACGTGCCCTCCTGGGCGGTGCCCCACGTGCCCTCCTGGGCGGTGCCCCACGTGCCCTCCTGGGCGGTGCCCCACGTGCCCTCCTGGGCGGGCGGTGCCCCACGTGCCCTCCTGGGCGGTGCCCCACGTGCCCTCCTGGGCGGTGCCCCACGTGCCCTCCTGGGCGGTGCCCCACGTGCCCTCCTGGGCGGTGCCCCACGTGCCCTCCTGGGCGGTGCCCCACGTGCCCTCCTGGGCGGTGCCCCACGTGCCCTCCTGGGCGGTGCCCCACGTGCCCTCCTGGGCGGTGCCCCACGTGCCCTCCTGGGCGGTGCCCCACGTGCCCTCCTGGGCGGTGCCCCACGTGCCCTCCTGGGCGGTGCCCCACGTGCCCTCCTGGGCGGTGCCCCACGTGCCCTCCTGGGCGGTGCCCCACGTGCCCTCCTGGGCGGTGCCCCACGTGCCCTCCTGGGCGGTGCCCCACGTGCCCTCCTGGGCGGTGCCCCACGTGCCCTCCTGGGCGGTGCCCCACGTGCCCTCCTGGGCGGTGCCCCACGTGCCCTCCTGGGCGGTGCCCCACGTGCCCTCCTGGGCGGTGCCCCACGTGCCCTCCTGGGCGGTGCCCCACGTGCCCTCCTGGGCGGTGCCCCACGTGCCCTCCTGGGCGGTGCCCCACGTGCCCTCCTGGGCGGTGCCCCACGTGCCCTCCTGGGCGGTGCCCCACGTGCCCTCCTGGGCGGTGCCCCACGTGCCCTCCTGGGCGGTGCCCCACGTGCCCTCCTGGGCGGTGCCCCACGTGCCCTCCTGGGCGGTGCCCCACGTGCCCTCCTGGGCGGTGCCCCACGTGCCCTCCTGGGCGGTGCCCCACGTGCCCTCCTGGGCGGTGCCCCACGTGCCCTCCTGGGCGGTGCCCCACGTGCCCTCCTGGGCGGTGCCCCACGTGCCCTCCTGGGCGGTGCCCCACGTGCCCTCCTGGGCGGTGCCCCACGTGCCCTCCTGGGCGGTGCCCCACGTGCCCTCCTGGGCGGTGCCCCACGTGCCCTCCTGGGCGGTGCCCCACGTGCCCTCCTGGGCGGTGCCCCACGTGCCCTCCTGGGCGGTGCCCCACGTGCCCTCCTGGGCGGTGCCCCACGTGCCCTCCTGGGCGGTGCCCCACGTGCCCTCCTGGGCGGTGCCCCACGTGCCCTCCTGGGCGGTGCCCCACGTGCCCTCCTGGGCGGTGCCCCACGTGCCCTCCTGGGCGGTGCCCCACGTGCCCTCCTGGGCGGTGCACCACGTGCCCTCCTGGGCGGTGCCCCACGTGCCCTCCTGGGCGGTGCACCACGTGCCCTCCTGGAGGGTGCCCCACGTGCTCCAGATAGGATCGAGGCACCAACACCATCCACTGTGCACCAGAATAAGTTAGAACAAAAACTCCTGGCACAGCTTATTGGTAGAGTCCAGGTGGGGGTGTGGGTGGGGGAGGATGTGCAGTATAATAACCAGGATAATAATAATAATAAATTAGGTTACAAAGTTACCGTGCTAGTAAACTGTTTAATAAATCCAAAGTACGCCACTTTGGTGGGGAAAAGTGTGTAAGTTGTGTAAGTGTAGACGTAAGTACATGATAAATCCTGGCCCTGATAACTTACCTTCCGCAAGTGCAAAATTTTCCCACATAAAGAATTTTTTTCTAAAGCCGGACCATGTATTATGTAGGAGTGTTTACCCCTTGCCAGTACCTCCACAGAGGTACTGGAATACACAGTACCTGTGGACTCTGTGGAGTCCTTATCTCTTTAAGGACAGCACGACGCTAGAGAAAGTCCAGAGGCGAGCCCTCAGACCAGGCTTTCTTCTCATTACTCAACACGGCTCCTCAAAGCTCATTTTCCTACTGTCAAAACCTTACATATCATTAGGCTAGGATGTATTAGCTTACCATAGGCTGTTAGCATCATTTAGGCTCGCTTGGGTTAGACTACATTGGTTTATTCACTAATTTTGTTTTCTTGTTTATTTTCAGACTTTGTTAATGTATGTTATTCTCATTGCTAAACTCTGTCTTGCCATGTTGTACCTGGATTATACCTGGAAGGGGTTGTAGGAGTTGTTCTTCTCGCCAAGCCCAGTCCCTGGGCCAGGCTTGACTTGTGATGTTGTGGCGAGTTATTTCACATAGATAACACTATAGACTAACGTGCATGACTGCGTTACAGGTGGACGTGATGGGCCAGTCACTGTACGAGTACACACATCCCTGCGACCACGAGGAGGTGCGGGAGCTCATGTCTGTCAAGGAGCACCACGAACCTCGTCACGCCTTCCTTAGGCTCAAGTGTACTCTTACTGCCAAGGGTCGCTCCGTCAACCTCAAGAGTGCCTCCTACAAGGTGGGTCTGCCTTCTCTATACTTAGACACTCTCACACTTGTCATATAGGTGTCATGTGGTTAATGTATTAATGAGTGTGTCCGCTGTCAACAGCTGTAACGGTATCTCATCATATGCTCTTGTGTTTACACTCACATTTCAGTGTTTTATTATGTATTATTGACGTGTTAATTATCAGCAATAGTCGTGCATCAGTCTCCAAGGTTACTGGCACGGGAGCACACAACAACAGGATGAAGTTAACACTTAGTCAGTATATAAGGAAAATCCAGGAGCAGGACTTGCTCAGGTCTCATTCTCATTCCATCCAAGTGTGAAAGTGTTCCCAACCCAGATATTACTGAACAAATACAAACTGTTCTGCTAAACATTTATATCATTGAATCAGGTAACTGTACCCTCCTGGGTGCCCTTATTGGCTCGCATACAATTGAGGAGGTCCTGGATGCAAAAATCACTGACCTAAAGAGAATGCAGAACTGGATTGAATGTGTGTGTGTTTCCGTTCAAAGTTGCTTCTCTCAAATTTGTGGGGAAATGGTCTGGCGTATGGGATGGAGGTAGGCTGGTTTGGGTAGGCCTAATGTAAATTATTTAATATTAGTAATTATTGACACCCTCCCCATCTGATTTTCCTAGAGTCAAGTGAGATTAAGTGTGAAATATTGGTTGTGATGCCCCAAGACTTTTTCATCATATAAATATTTTCTGAGGCCCATACAGTAGTTTCATTGGTTTCTAATAATATATTTTCTGAGTGTGGGGAAAGAGAGGCAAAGTGGAGGAGGGGGGATGGGGGGAAGTGGAGAGGATGAGAAGGAGAATAAGGTAAGGGTGGGGAGGATGACTGGGGACCAAGGGGATGAGGGGGATGGGGGAGAGGTGGGAAGGGGGGAGGACAAAGGGGGGTTAAGAAACCCATACAGATGTTTCAGTGCTTCTGTTGACAAGTTGAACAAAAAAAAAAAACTCTAAAGTTCATTTTGCAGTGTCATTTTGGGCAGCCTTAATGGATACATGTCGTTGATCCTCTTAACATTTTTAAAGGCAGAGTAGAAGTGAATACAATTTAACTGAAGCAGCCAAATATATAAGAGAGATGTGAAGTGTTGCATGGGTTAATAGGCCTACTGCAGCTTATCCATCACCTACGTTCTTGTTTACTGGGTTATTGACTTTGTTGGGGTCCAGGCCGGAGCTACTTACCTCGTCAACATTGTCAACAATGTCACATCTGTGACGTCCTCTCCGGCAACTCTCATGACCTGGTGTCCATTGTGCCTCAGCTTATCATAAGGTGTGCACTTCCAGCCATCTGCTGGCTTGAGGTTGTGCCAGGTCCTTCAAGTGGCTGCCAGCTTCTCATAACATAAGGAAGCTTTAGCAGGAGTTCTTAACCAGGAGTATCCATACTTCCTCCTTGGGGATACATATCCCATACTCCTATTTAGTATCCATACTTATTGCGGGTATGGGACTCGATTTCTAAACAGTTTAAAAAAGTTGTAGATTGACTAGAATCAACTATTACCACCAGTAATTACCTCAATGGCTCAGATTTAATCGCCCAAAAACAACAAAATTCTCACTAACCTGTGTATTTGTGATTTGCTGTTTTGTATAAATGTCATAATTCTTATAATTTTATTTTAGCTGTTGCGTTTCTAGCTATATACTATGAACTAATATAGCTATAACTAGCTATATTAGTTTCTTGCTAGTTTCTAGCAATGTAAGGTAAATCCAAGCTCTTGACATCCTCTGAAGTCATTGATACCTATTAAAATTGGTGATGAGGATTTTGAGTCTGGCAAAGGGGGTATGGAGACATGATGGGTAATGAGTTGTGAGTATGACGACATGATGGGTAATTAGTTGTGGGTATGGCGACATGCTGGGTAATGAGTTGTGGGCATGATGACATGCTGGGTTATCAGTTGTGGGTATGGGGGCATATTGGGTAATCCATTGAGGTTCTATAATCGTAAAATGGTAAGAGTCCCTGTGATAGAGGGCTCACACACACATACTGGCATCCTATTGTCTCATATCCACCTTCATAAACACCTGCTTCTCATAAATAGCTGACTCCTACAGTGCTGATAATATACTTGACCAGGCATACTACATAGTGACTCATACCTAAATGAATTCATTCATCTCTTGGGGTCACAATAGTGCAGGTGTCATAACAAGTGATGCAGGTGTAGTAACAGGTGTTTGTGTCTACAGGTGGTGCAGGTGAGCGGGGAGCTAGTGGGAGGAGAGGAGCAGGCATGGCTGGTGGCTCTGGGCACTCCTGTACCTCACCCATCCAACATAGAGTTCCCGCTGGACAAGCAAACATTCGTCAGCAAGCACTCCCTCGACATGAAGTTTACCTACGTCGATGACAAGTAAGTCATGCTAGTACTCATTGGTTTACCTTAACTTCAAGTACCACTACCTCCCCCCCCCCCATTGTCTTCCTTTGTCTTGGTCTATCCTACCTTTAAGGGTTACTATGCATATGTCCCTCTACCCATATGTCTACCTGCTCATAAGGGTCCCCCTACAATAAGTCACTACCCATAAAGGCCCCTACTTTTAATGGTCCTAGCCCATCCTCAGATTAGTTCATTAAAGAATTAAGTACACACAGTACACTATACTACAGGTTAGAAAATGCATTTATGAACTGGGCTTAGTGATTCAAGTCAATGTCCAGCCTCCCTGTTTAAACCACCTGGATACTTTCCTAGATATTGTAGATGCTCTGAAGGCTTATTAAGCTTCCATTAATAGTCTTTTGTTAAAGGACAAGCAAACCTTGTCCTAAACAGACATTTTTCTCAAGCTATAACTGTATATCTGGGTTAACCCAGTTAACTGTTTTTTTATATAACAGGCTTTATAATTTACTAAGTCTCTGGTATACATGCTTTCCTTGATGAGCCCTAAGGTGAACATTTTCTTGAATGTCAGATTCTTGGGGATATTCAAGCAATTCAGAATTTAACATGTTTCATGATGCAATACACTGGCAGTACACCTAACCCAACCTTAATCTAAGAAAGGATAGGAAGTACTGTACATTAAAGCACTAATTATATTCTGTATTTTGGTACTATAATCATAATGCAAAAGTAGGCTAGTTGTGCTAATTATCACAGTTGCATACCCCCTGAGGACGGGTTGGAGGGTTCCTACCCAACTTATCTATAAGGGTTTCTACCTAACCTACCCATATGGGTCCCTACCCAGCTCTACCCATTAGGGTCCCTACCTACATGTTCCCCTACCCATACATTCCTCCATTTGTACGTCCCCCCTATCTTCAGTCCTCCCATTCTCATGATTCCATTGTTTCTTGGTCCCATTTGTAGATCACCTTAATATTTCCTCAATTAAATTGTCAACTGTTACTCAAAAATAATTTTTTTTCAGTAAAATCACTGGTGTAATATGATGCCAATAATCACATGATGTATACAAAGGTGTAACAAATGTGACCACAGAGTAATAATCCATAAAATGTAAAATATTTTCAAAATGAATAAAAAGTAAAATAAGGAAGCAGATATCTAAATTTCTAAAAAAACTAACTGCCATAAATGATAGTAAATCATATTAAATTATGCCCAAATACAGTTCCACAAGACACTATCCTTACAGTGTTACATTCTCATCCTCACATCTGATATAGACACCAACACACACCACAGCTTCATATGTCATCCTTTGCAGATGATACCAAAATTTAGTATAAGTGTTGCCTCTTTGGAAGATACAGGAAGTTGCATTCACATGTCAACAATTGTCCAATAATGGGCTGGGCTGAGAACCTGGAAAACAAGGGATATCGCTCCAGCGATCATCCACTTCATCTGTGTTCTATGTTCACATCCTGTCAAGGCAGGAAAGTTTTCTGAACTGGAAAGTATTTTGTGAACATTTACTGCACACACACAGATGAAGTAAAACATTTAAGCCTTGGAATCACCTTAAAGATCTCAGGATATACTCTGGAACGGAGAAGAGAGGTGAGGTAATTATGAGGAAAAAAGTGCTAAGCCAATATGACTATGTAGCTCAGCAGATATTAATAAAGTTTTCGATGAGCAGCAGAAAAAACATGATGTTTAACAGTGATAAATTTCAGGTACTCAGGTATGGTAAAAATGAGAACCTTAAACATGATACTGTGTAAAAAACACAATCAAATCTGCCCATAGTAGGAAAGCAACATGTAAAGGATTTGGGAATAATGATGTCTGACGACCTAACGTTTCGGGAGCATAACCAAGCAAATATTAAATCAGCCAGAAAAATTATAGGATGGATTACGAGAACTTTCTAATCCAGGGATCTCATCACAATGGTTGTGCTCTTCAAATCACTTGTGTTGTCCCATCTTGAGTACTGCACAGTACTCACTTTCCTCTTCAGAGCAGGAGAGATTTCTGAAATAGAGGGATTACATAGAAC
The DNA here is from genome assembly GCF_020424385.1 of Procambarus clarkii. NCBI lineage: Eukaryota > Metazoa > Arthropoda > Malacostraca > Decapoda > Cambaridae > Procambarus > Procambarus clarkii. Next base: position 1,967,357 of record NC_059651.1, on the reverse strand, counting down.
ATATACGACATACATAGACACGATAAAGCTCCTAAATTATTGAGGTAGTCTCAAAGCTCTCCAAATGTACTCACTAGGAAGGAGATGAGAGAGATAAAATAATATACACGTGGAAAGTACTGGAGGGCCAGGTCCCAAATCAACACAGTAAAATAACAACTTACTAGAATGAATGTCATGGAAGAAAATGCAAAATAGAACCAGTGAAGAGCAGGAGTGCCATTGGCACAATCAGAAAACTCTTTAAATATCAGAGGTCCACGGTTGTTCAACATTCTCCCAGCAAGTATAAGAAATATTGCCAGAATAATTGTTGACTTCGAGATAAAACTAGATACCTGTAGTTTTCTTCAAGAAGTGCCGGACCAACCGGGCTTTGGTGGATATGTGGGCCTGCAGGCCACTCCAAGCAACAGCCTGGTCTACCAAGCTCTCACAAGTCAAGCCTGGCCTCGGGCCAGGATTGGGGAGTAGAACTCACAGAACCCCATCAAGGAGGCACCAAATTATTTGCCTTGCTTCTTGCACTGAAATATATACACGTCTCCAAATTTGATGCATGAATTGTATGCGAATCTGTATCATCCTTAATTGCTCTTAAAGAATTAAGACAATTGTAATGTATTTGTGTCTAGTTTCAAACAAGAATATAAAAAAATTAGTGATGAAAATTGAGTTCTTTACATTTCGATTTCCTCTCATGTTGTCCTCCAAAAGCAAGATAGAGGTGATGAGTTAGCCAAAGAATCCACCTTTGAAGATGACTATAACCTTTGATTGCATACAAGCAACTCAAGAACAATAATACACCAAGAACTTCAAAACCTTCAACAAAACTGCTCCAAGCAACAGCATGTTGGACCAAAGTCTCACAGGTGAGGCCTGGCTTGGGGGGAGTAGAAGAACTCCCAGAACCCCATCAAGGAGGTATCATGCATATATAAGCAACGTACTGTAATGCATCACAAAGAAATAAGGAGCGAGAAGGGATGTTCAGTAAATACAATTTTGAACAATAAAAGGATTAATTAGAAACAAAGAACATACATTTGGAAATTGTACTAATTACCAAAACGTCCACAAGGAGTGTGTGAGCCTGCAGGCCGCTCCAAGCAACAGCCTGTTGGATCAAAGTCTCACAGGTGAAGCCTGGCCTCAGGCTGGGCTCGCGGAGTAGAACAACTCCCAAAACTATCTCCACGTACAACCCAGGTCCAGGATACAACATTTTACTGCTGAAACAGATAAAGTCTGCTTGAAATAGGTTTTGCTGAAAAAAAAAACAAGAAAGAGGACCAATTTAGAGACTTTTTCTAATGTAATATAAAGAATGACAAATGCTTAAGCAGGCATGAATATCTCAACAAAGACAAAGTGATCTAAACTTGGAACTTCAAGAAAGAGCAGAACCTCAAACAATCATACCAGACCGGAAAAAAACTAACATCAACTAACATTCACAAAACGATAAAAAAAATTACAAACCTCTACTAGTATTGGACTGCTCAGTATTTAAAGTACAGTACATGATCCTAGTACCTAGACCCAGTAGCTAATGATTAGTCGTGGTACCTAGTGGCTAGAACCCAGGAGCTACTGACTAATCTCAGTAACGAGTCCTATTACTTGATAACCATGGGTGTGTGTGTGTTGTTGACCCACAGCATGGGAGGGAGGTGTGTGGGGGTGTAAGGTATAACAAGAGACTAAGATAACCATTTGTGTGTGTGTGTTGTCACCTCACAGCGTGGGAGAGTACTGCGGGTACACAACGGAGGAGCTGATGGGCCGCTCCCTCTACGAGATGCACCACGCCCTCGACTCTGACCTGGTCAAGGACGCGTACAAAACATGTGAGTACCCGGCTCTTGTTTTCCCCCTCATGGTTCCTACAGGTGCTGATGCTCGCCTCCAGTGGCTGACCGTCCTACCCTTGCTCATCCTATCTGGGCACCAGTCTTGAAGCACTTGTGTTCACTTACAAAACCTGTACATCTTTCCTTAATCATGGCAGCTTTGTATACATTTATTCAGCACTTTGAGCTACGAAGTACTATGAGGTTGTTTTCAAGCTCGGAAACTGTTACATGATGGTAAACAAAGCCAATATGATTACAGAGATGTATAGCCTTAGTAAGTGATGCATAAAGACTTCACCAATCCTGGTCACCAGTATAGGCAATGCAGTTTGTATTAAAGGTAACACCAGGTGAGATATTGTTGCTATGGTTTCTATTTTTGAATTGTATTGTATTTTTCTTGGTTTCTGCTGTCAAATGTGTGTGTATTTACCATTTGTTTCTGCAGAATCGAGCTATTAGCACTTGGACCCCGCCTTTCTAGCCAATCTATTTTTTCTCCAGTACATATACACTATACATTTTTCTCTAATACACACACACACACACACCCACACCCAGGAAGCAGTCCATAGCAGCTGTTTAACACCCAGGTACCTAGTTACTGCTAGGTGTACAGGGGCATAAGGGTGAAAAACTGTGCCCATTTGTTTCCTCCTCGGCCGGGAATCTAACCCAGGCCATTAGGACTACGACCCCAAGCACTGTCTACTCAGCTGTGAGGTCCTGTGCACACCCCGAGGGGCCTGGTAGCCTGGTGGATAGCACGCAGGACTCGTAATTCTGTGGCGCGGGTTCGATTCCCACACCAGGCAGAAACAAACGGGCAAAGTTTCTTTCACCCTGAATGCCCCTGTTACCTAGCAGTAAATAGGTACCTGGGAGTTAGTCAGCTGTCACGGGCTGCTTCCTGGTGTGTGTGTGTGTGTGGTGTGGAGAAAAAAAAAGTTAGTAAACAGTTGATTGACAGTTGAGAGGCGGGCCGAAAGAGCAAAGCTCAACTCCCGCAAACACAACTAGGTGAATACACACACACACACATGCGTGAGAATACTGTATGCACAGGGCTGGGAGGCAAGAACGACAGTCATGTTGTTGTTGTTGTTTAAGATTGAGCTAATGGGAACAACGTAGCAAGCAGGACTGGCTATGGTGAGCCCGTAGTGGATTTACTGGCACTGGAGCAGGGCTGTGACTTGGGACAGTCATATAGGCTGGCAAGACAATTATAGTTTCTATGACACTACCAGAGAGGTGATGGGTAGTCACAGTCAGGTGCTGGGGGGGGGGGGGGGGTTCGTCAGAGCCCGCCAGTGCTGTTGAGTCTGCATTAGTTGCTCTCATTTTAAATTGATGATACAGAGAATTGTTAGGAGGCTGGAGGGGGGGGGGTAATTGTGCGTCTCCCTCCGCCTGAGAGATGTGTTACCACCAGGGGGGAGGGGAGGGAGAGAGAGGGAGGGAGAAAGGGGTGGGGGAGGGTTGTCAATGTGCAGCCTCATCAGTCTGCTGCTGTTTAGGGAGGTGTATTTTATGTCGAGGAGGACTTTGGTAGGTTTGTGGGGTGCTCCTTGGTGTGGAAGAATAGCAGTGGAGGACAAGGATGGTGATGTTGGGGAAAGAGGAAGGCTGTTAGTGCGATCAAGGCTAGTCTGTGGCTGTGGCTAGTCTGTGGCTGTGGCTAGTCTGTGGCTAGGGATGATCCCATTGTTAAAGACTTGCCTTCCCCAGCATGCAACCCACAATGGCTCACTAACTCCTGGGTCTCTACCCCCAGCATGCAACCCACAATGGCTCACTAACTCCTGGGTCTCTACCCCCAGCATGCAACCCACAATGGCTCACTAACTCCTGGGTCTCTACTAATTACTCTTATATCATCCAACTTTAGCAGTTACCTTATGTTTTTTTCCGGAGCTCAACGTCTCCGTGGCCCGGTTCTCGCCCTGGTCTCTGTTACCTATCGTACGTTACGGCTCGTGATCCTACAGCAGCCAAACTTTAATAAGTCTAGGGATACGACACAACTGCTGTTCTCAATAGCGAATCACCAGTATAACCCCTTAATGGGTAATGAGCATAAAATAGAATCTTCATAGGACTGAAGAATAAAGACTAAGCATATATATATCATTTATATTAAATAAATCTCAAAGGCAAACAGATGATTATATGGTCACAATATATCACATTAAAAATATCACTGTAACTTCCAGACATTAAATCAATACTAAGAATAATTATATGGCTAGAATAAAAGAATGACTTAACTCCAAGATGATATCTCCCTGGTTTCTGCTCAGCTACTGAACTACAATATGCGAGTCAAAAAACACATTGCCTTGCCCCGCGAATAAATTGCCAAAGTTACAATATTTATTATTTCAACAATGGAGCACTATATTGTGACAAGAGTAATCTTAAACTAACTTAATGAATAATTAGTACATATTGATATAGACAACAAAAGTACGTGTTTCTTTACATAGTAATTAAAATATGCATACAGAAAGAAATAATGGCATGCACACCCAGCAACGGACGATCCCACGACAATTTGCCAGATACAGTTCACTCAATTATTATTTCACTCTGTTACCCACTTATGATCACATATAAATCATTAGTTCCCGTGGGAAAACTGATCACACAAAGAAATAAACAATCATTCCCACGATACGCTGGGCCTAACGCCAACACTGTAACATGAATGTGCATTTGCATAGAACATAAGTATACAATATACATGCTTGTAATTTACATACAATTATAAATGTACATATTAATATATTCACTTACGTATCTTATAAGGGTACGTAACACTTCCACCTCCAAGAAAAAAAATGCAATGGATTGAAGATCAATGGCATTTTTTCAGAAGTAAAAATGTTAGGTAAAAGAAACATTTCATTTATGGTACATCAAAACTTCTTGACAAAGCATCAGCAATAACATTTTGTCTGCCTGGAATATGTTTGATTTCTACATTAAATTCCTGCAAAAACAATGACCATCGCAGAATTCGTTGGTTCTTGACTTTCATCATATTTATAAAGATAAGGGGTTGTGGTCTGTAAATACTAACACTTTATTTCCTGATAAGTAAATCTCAAACTTCTTGATTGACAATATAAGACCCAACGCCTCCTTTTCTACCACGGAATAATTTCTCTGAGCTGCATTAAATTTTCTGGAATAGTAATACACAGGATGCTCAATCTGGTCTAAACCAACTTGAATAAGCACAGCACCTATCCCAACATCTGACGCATCAATGTGTAATATAAATGGTTTATCAAATTGGGGACTAGCAAGAATAGGTGAGGTGGACAATATGCCCTTTAGGTTCTGAAAAGCATTCTGACAATCTTGTGTCCACTGAAACTTTACTTGCTTGCGTAACAAGTTTGTCAAAGGAGCAGCTACTGTTGAAAAATTTCTACAATAACGCCTATAGTATGCACACATACCAATAAACCGTTGGACTCCTTTCTTATTGGTCAACACTGGGTAGTCCACAATGGCTTGAATCTTATCTTGTAAGGGGATAATCTTACCTTGTCCCACCTCGTGGCCAAGATAAGTTATCGTACCTTTTGCCCAACTACACTTATTCATATTTATGGTTAACTTTGCGTTTTCTAACACTGTAAACAAGTTCTTAAGGCCTAAGAGATGATCGGCCCAATTCTTACTGTACAAAACAATGTCATCAAGGTAGGCCCTACAATCTGGCACATCCTTGAGTAAGAAATTCATAAGTCTTTGAAAAGTAGCAGGTGCATTTCTCAAACCGAATGGCATGACATTAAATTCATACGCACCATCAGGTGTAACAAAAGCAGTAACCTCTCTAGCATACTCTGTTAATGGAATTTGATAATACCCTTTTGACAAATCAAGCTTACTTACATATTCGGCATGACCTATGGACTCTATACATTCTTCCAACAAGGGTAAAGGAAAAACGTCCACTGTAGTGTTCTTGTTCAGTTTCCTGTAATCCACGCACAATCTCCAGGTTCCATCTGGTTTTGGCACTAACAAACACGGAGAGCTCCAAGTACTTTGACTTGGCCGAATGAAATCATGCTGGAGCAGATATTCCACTTCTGCTTGCATAATTTTCCTCTTTTCGGGATTCACTCGGTACGGATGTTGTCGAATGGGGGTGCTGTCCAGGAGCTGAATGTCGTGTGTGATGAGGTGGGTCTGGGTAGGAACCTCCCCAAACAGAGATGTATGGTTGTCCAGCAGAACCTGGAACTCATCACGTTGTTCCTCCTGTAAATGACATAGCATCTCCCTGCCATTGGAACTGGAACTGAGAAGTGGGATATTAACAACATGTCCCTCACTACAATTATCCTCAGGTGGTAACTCTTCCCGACTAAAACAAGCTACTACACCAGGTCCAACATAAGCTTTTAATCTGTTAATGTGCACAGTCATTTGGGGTTCTGAAAGATTAGGGTTAATTAGTTTATAAGTTAGGTCTCCCACCTTGTCTACCACTTGGTAGGGTCCTGCGAACTTATGGGACATGGAAGTCCCCATACGAGGTTTCAACACCAACACCAAATCTCCGACATCAAACGACCTTAGCTTAGCCTTGAACTTCTTGTCATATCGTACTTTCATGGCTTGTTGAGTCCGTCCCAGATGTTCTTTCGCCAACTCACGAGCCCGACACAACTTAGCCTTGACCTCGCTCAAGTACAATCCGCTCTGATGAACAGAGACATCTCCCAACAACTTTTCTTGTAGCATTTTAAGAGGACCTCTTACTTGGTGACCAAACACTAGTTCAAAGGGTGAACAGCCCAATGACTCTTGTAGCCCTTCTCTAGCAGCAAACAACACAAAGGGGAGATTCTCATCCCAATTACGTGGATGAGTTTCTCCGGTTGTCTTTAGCATTTGTTTCAAAGTCTGGTGGAAACGTTCAAGTCCACCTTGGCTTTGTGGATGATATGGACTGGACAATTTGTGCCGAATCCCTCGGGATTCGCAAAAAGTTCTGAAAACTTTAGAAACAAAATTTCCTCCATTATCACTCTGAATAACTCTAGGCATTCCAAACAACGAAAAGAATCTTTCAAGACACTTGATGAGATTATGAGCCTTGGTATTCCGTAGAGCATAAGCTTCAGGAAATCTAGTAGTCATACACATGAGAGTGAACAAAAACATGTTACCCGATTTAGTCTTAGGTAAAGGACCCACACAATCAATTACAACATGAGTAAATGGTTCATCAGGAACTACAATAGGTTGCAATGGTGCTCTAGGTACAGATTGATTTGGTTTACCAACAATTTGACAGGGTATACAGTTATGACAATATCTGACCACGTCTTTCTTTAACTTTGGCCAGAAAAAATATTTACTTATCTTATGGTACATATTCGTGATACCTTGATGACCTCCCATGGGGTCATCATGTGCAGCCTGCAGGACCTGCCTACGATAATCATTGGGGACAACGAGTTGGGTTCTAATCTCACAATCCTCTGAAGAGGGAGTTCCCTTGGGTCTCCACCTTCTCATCAGAAGTCGATCCTTGAAGAAGAAACCCGTCCCTTCCTCCAATGCATCAATATTATCAGGAGCCTCAGAAATACACTTACTTAAACTAGGATCAGTAGTCTGTACAACACTTAAGGGCAATGACTCAGACTCAGCAGCGAGCGGGCAAGAACCTAGTAGCTTGATCTCTTTTCCCGATTGATCAGAATAAAATGGAGTCATAGCTACTTCGGCCTCACTCTCGACAACTGGCACACTGGAGACAAGCGGGCAAGGTACAGATAGTTCAGCCTCCTCACCTTCACTTTCCTTGTGATTTAGGTTCGGCGGGGCTTCTACTACGGCCTCACTCTCATCATCCAGTCGAGTCATAAAAGAATCCTCAAGATCCACCTCCCACTCCTTTACTGAAGGGGTCCTGGTCTTGGGATCAGCAACCTTAGTGAAGACAGGATTACTCTCACCTGTTTTTCCCATTGATCTAGTTACAACACAAGCAGGGTAAATAATATCATCATCTGCTTCCGGTTGAGCTAATACATTATGGGGTTTAGTTAACATGATGGGACACTTGGGCCCTACAACCATTTGGTTGCCAAAATCATTACCTAGAATAATGTCTACCCCAGGAATGGGCAGTTGTTTACTTACACCAACATTACACCATCCTGAAGTATATTTAGAATCAAGGTTAACTTGCAATAAGGACACTGGTTGCACACTTCCGGCAATACCCTGGAGAAGCACAACTTCACCCAGATCTCGGGTGTCAACATCATCAAGTACCTTCTGGGTAATAAGAGACTGTGAAGCTCCAGTATCACGGAGTAATTGAACAGTCTTGTGTCTACCATTAGTACATAATAAGGTACCTGTGGACATATAGGGTTTGAATTCAGCCATCCAATTGGGACTGACTGTAATACATGAAGAATTAATAGGTTGCACTCCTTTACTCATAATAAGACCAGTTGGTCGGAGTTCAGGATGCAAACTAAAACATGAAGAAATCACATGCCCCCTTCTCTTACAATGGGTACAATGTTTGACAGTGGACACACTGGTATAACCAACTGCCGGTTTAGAATTAGCATTACTAGGCTTAGATGATCCTGGCAATGGAGTAACCATCTTAGGGTTAGTAAGAGAAGAGTTCACGGGAGTAACTGTTGCACCAGGAGGAGACTTATACTGATAAGGAGTACGGTGAGCATTGAAATTTACTCTACGACTAGACTTAGGTGAAGTGGCCATAAACGGGGCCTTAGTCAGCAACTCATGCTCATCCGCGAGCTTTGACAGCTCATCAATATCGGTTACATTCTTTTGTTCTGCCATAAAAGTAGACAACTGGTCTGGAAGACAGGACAATACTTCTTCCATTATGAGAAGATTCTTTAGAGCATCAAAATCAGTGACTGCAAGTGACTTTAACCATCTGTTGCAAAAATTCGTCTTCTGACGAGTAAAATCGGCTATTGTCTGATCCTTGATTCTCCTTAGGTTCCTGAACTTTTGCCTGTGTGCCTCTGGATTTAGCTGGTATGCATTGAGGATGCTTTTCTTTACAAAGTCATAATCAAAACTATGAGCGTCAGGGAGGGATGTGAAAACCTCCTGACTACGCCCCTTGAATTGAGACTGCATAATGGCTACCCACTGATCCCTTGGCCAGTTCATACTGATGGCAATTTTATTAAAATGTGCAAAGAAAACCTCAGGATCTTCCTCATTGAACTTGGGCAACTCTATATACTTATTCATCCTGATGGGATTATTATCACTATTTGTTGAAACATTACTAGTATTTCCATGCCCAGCTGCCATACGCTGTGATTCAAGCCTGAAGTTAGTGTCAGCCATTTGTTGTTGAATCTCTAATTGTTGCTTCTTTGTGGCTTCAAGTTGCAACTCAATTAAACCTCTCTGGTTTTGTGCCGCAATTTCTAAACGCCTAGTCTCCAGCTCCCTTTGCTGAGCTTCAGCCTCTAATATTTTCTGTTCTTTTTGAGCTTCAAGCTCTAATTGGCGAGCTTCTAACTCAAGACGCTTTAACGTCATCTGATCACTCGACTCCTCTCTTAACTCCTCTAGAATTTCTTCATCTAAATCCCCATTCTCAACAAAATGCGTCACAATGACTTTCAATATTTGGGCTTTAACCATTCTATTGCTGGCGGTCAAATCCAACTGATTTGCCATTTGTATTAACTCAGTCTTTTTAAGGTTCTGAATCCCTTCAAAGTCTGGGTGAGCCACCAACGCTGCAACTTTCTCCTCCATCGTTACTAACACTTGGCACTTAATTCACAACAATAATTAAAACAATGGCACTGCACTACACTTCACTGTAAAATTGTCACCACACTGAAAATTCGCTTGGCCTCACTGCACAAACAAAATATATAGGATGACTTACCTCAAAATCGTGAAACGTTGTTACTTGACACACAGGAAGGCTTGCTTGGCACATGGAATAGTTCTTAAGAAACACACAGAGACACTTGACACTGGTACCTAGGAAGGCAAGGTTAGATTAGCATAGTTAAGTTAAGTGGGACAATATTTCCCGGCACAGGCCCCCATAACTCTTTGTTACCTATCTTACGTTACGGCTCGTGATCCTACAGCAGCCAAACTTTAATAAGTCTAGGGATACGACACAACTGCTGTTCTCAATAGCGAATCACCAGTATAACCCCTTAATGGGTAATGAGCATAAAATAGAATCTTCATAGGACTGAAGAATAAAGACTAAGCATATATATATCATTTATATTAAATAAATCTCAAAGGCAAACAGATGATTATATGGTCACAATATATCACATTAAAAATATCACTGTAACTTCCAGACATTAAATCAATACTAAGAATAATTATATGGCTAGAACAAAAGAATGACTTAACTCCAAGATGATATCTCCCTGGTTTCTGCTCAGCTACTGAACTACAATATGCGAGTCAAAAAACACATTGCCTTGCCCCGCGAATAAATTGCCAAAGTTACAATATTTATTATTTCAACAATGGAGCACTATATTGTGACAAGAGTAATCTTAAACTAACTTAATGAATAATTAGTACATATTGATATAGACAACAAAAGTACGTGTTTCTTTACATAGTAATTAAAATATGCATACAGAAAGAAATAATGGCATGCACACCCAGCAACGGACGATCCCACGACAATTTGCCAGATACAGTTCACTCAATTATTATTTCACTCTGTTACCCACTTATGATCACATATAAATCATTAGTTCCCGTGGGAAAACTGATCACACAAAGAAATAAACAATCATTCCCACGATACGCTGGGCCTAACGCCAACACTGTAACATGAATGTGCATTTGCATAGAGCATAAGTATACAATATACATGCTTGTAATTTACATACAATTATAAATGTACATATTAATATATTCACTTACGTATCTTATAAGGGTACGTAACAGTCTCCTGGTTACTGGACCGGTCAACCAGGCTGTTGGACGCGTCTGCTCGCAGTCTGACAAATCACAGTCTGGTTGATCAGGTATTCTTTGGAGGTGTTTCTCAAGTTGTCTCTTGAACACTGTTGGGATCGAACCGCCATTTCAGTAGACCCAACACATTTAAATTCGTTTGGTACTCTATTTTTGCTTTATCTTGTATTTAATTCAAGGTATCCTAATGAGTTTCATCTTGTTTAGTGAGGCGAGTTACGCCCCAGCCTGGACCATCATCAGGTGCAACACACCTTACTTGGCTGGACCCTGACTATGGTCATGAACTAATATTTTGGGTAAATAACGTACCATGGCTATAATACATCTATATTACCAAACATGTAGATACACTATATGTACAGTTAAGACAATGATAATGAGATGGCTGTCACTCATCAGTCACTTCAGCTCACTTCAGAACCATTAGCGCCTCAGACTGGTTCCAATACTCTACAGCGGAGAGTTCTCGTAACTCCCTCTGGCAATTAAACCTCAACGACGGTTTAATACACTGCGCACCTAATGGTCAGGAGGGATTATGTAACTCCTTAGGCAGCTACACACTCTCACTATGTCACTGAGTCGGTAGAGTGCCCAGACCACATACGGCGTTGACCTCCAGCTAGAACTTAATGTCCGTATTGCTGGAGAAGCACACTCACTTGCTCCCGTTTTACATTGCCTTTTCCTTCTATGTTATGATTTGACTGCGTTTTATATCTGGTTTCCATTTTTATATTTTAATTTTTTCCTTAGCGCAGGAGCTGGAACTTACCTTCATTAAATACCATTGAAAGACCTGCTTTAAATCAGATTGGAGTAATAATATTTATGCGAAATTTATTCTTTAGTTTAAAATATTGCCTCAATTTAAAATGGTTAAAAACATTTTTGAATAAAAGTTATTCATATTTGTAAAAGCTCTGAACAAAAGAATAAGAGGCAGGGAGAACGAGAGGGAGGGGAGGAAGGTAGGGAGAATGAGAGAGAGGGGAGGAAGGTAGGGAGAACGAGAGGGAGGGGAGGAAGGTAGGGAGAGGGAGGGGAGTGAGTGTGACGGAGGGAAGGGTGGACGCTAGCAGGCTAATACAGTCTGTGTTGATGTTCCCGTTTTCTATGAGTACTGGTGCTGGGGAGGAGCATGGGAAGACCTTGATGGCTGGGGGCCCATGCAACTTCATTTATCGCGTATATATTTCTAGTGTTGTCTTACTAACTTCAAACATTTTGTAATCAACGTGTCAGTTGAGCGAACAAACTCGCACCGTTTACGGCTATTTAGCAATTTACGAAGCTAAGGGCAAGAAAATGTTGCAGCAAGTAATATAAATTGCAGCAAGTGAGTTTTGCAAGGAGTGATGCTGGTCTCCTGAAGGTGGCGCGAAGTGTCAGGAGTTAACCTCGGGGGTTTTGCTGTCTTCCCATTGGTCACTGGCGGGGGAGCCAGCAGGCGATTGGTCGGTATTTCTATCTTGATGTTAGGGGCTCGAGGATTGGCGGGGGCTGAGTTGATGTTATCACCGAGCGGACCTATTGGAGGCAGGTGAAATGGATGCAAATTGAGTACATATGTCAGTCATTGAGGGTAATTACTTACTGGTGAGATGTCAAGAGGTTACCAACCTTTCCCGGGCAAGGGTTACCAACCTTCCCCGGACAAGGGTTACCAACCTTTCTAGGGCCAGGGTTACCAACCTTTCTAGGTCAAGGGTTACCAACCTTTCCCCGGACAAGGGTTACCAACCTTTCTAGGTCAAGGGTTACCAACCTTTCTAGGTCAAGGGTTACCAACCTTTCTAGGTCAAGGGTAACCAACCTTTCCCCGGACAAGGGTTACCAACCTTTCCCCGGACAAGGGTTACCAACCTTTCTAGGTCAAGGGTTACCAACCTTTCTAGGTCAAGGGTTACCAACCTTTCTAGGTCAAGGGTTACCAACCTTTCTAGGGCCAGGGTTACCAACCTTTCTAGGGCCAGGGTTACCAACCTTTCTAGGGCCAGGGTTACCAACCTTTCTAGGGCCAGGGTTACCAACCTTTCTAGGGCCAGGGTTACTAACCTTTCTAGGGCCAGGGTTACTAACCTTTCTAGGGCCAGGGTTACTAACCTTTCTAGGGCCAGGGTTACTAACCTTTCTAGGGCCAGGGTTACCAACCTTTCTAGGGCCAGGGTTACCAACCTTTCCCCGGACAAGGGTTACCAACCTTTCTAGGTCAAGGGTTACCAACCTTTCTAGGGCCAGGGTTACCAACCTTTCTAGGGCCAGGGTTACCAACCTTTCTAGGGCCAGGGTTACCAACCTTTCTAGGGCCAGGGTTACTAACCTTTCTAGGGCCAGGGTTACCTACCTTTCCATGACAAAGAGTTACCAACCATTCCCGGACAAGGGCTACCATTCCCGGGAAGGAAGAGGAGGGTGACGGTGCTGCTACAGCAAGACCATCACCTCCCGTCACTATCACCCCCCCCCACCCCCCGCTAACACTGTGACACCATCATTACGAGTGTTTACGGATGGTGAAGGTGCTAGAATGACACCATCCTGGGTGTAAATATTTAAGAATGACACGTGGTGGTTGTGTGGGCGTGAGGGTACGTCGTGTGGGCGTGAGGGTACGCCGTGTGGGCGTGAGGGTACGTCGTGTGGGTGCTGGCGTACATAGTGTTACCGTGCTGGTGTGGTGGTCCACTGGCTTGGTGCCAGGGAGTGACGTACCTTAAGAATTTTCTCTGGTCCTGCCACTCCTTCCCTCTCCTCCTCTTACTCTCCCACCTCTCCCATCCCCTCCCATAGGTATCATACACCCGTGTTCAACATAAGTTGATTTACTATCATGACCATGAACGGCTCTCCTCCCTTTCCAGTTCCTCTTTCCCCACCACCACTACCAGCAGCACCACCAGCACCACCACCACCACTACCATGGTGGTGAAATCATGGAGTGATTTCATTATAAAAACAAATACAGTAAATTGCCCCGTAACGTAGTGGACACAAAACATAAATCGTTTTCAATTACCCAAATACAATTAGGGAAAGTATTAGTAAGACTAGAGTGGGGGGGGGGGCAGTAATGCTGGCGGGTATATATAGTACCGTGTAGAGCTGGTCGTACCGTGTAGAGCTGGCAGTACCGTGTAGAGCTGGCAGTACCGTGTAGAGCTGGCAGTACCGTGTAGAGCTGGCAGTACCGTGTAGAGCTGGTCGTACCGTGTAGAGCTGGCAGTACCGTGTAGAGCTGGCAGTACCGTGTAGAGCTGGCAGTACCGTGTAGAGCTGGCAGTACCGTGTAGAGCTGGTCGTACCGTGTAGAGCTGGCAGTACCGTGTAGAGCTGGCAGTACCGTATATAGATGGTAGTGAAGTGTTACGTGGCGGGAACTGGGCGTCAACTGGGGGTGACAAGTGAAGAACACAAGGCAGCGTGTAGCGTCACGGCTGGTAACAGTGCTGGCGGCTGGTAACAGTGCTGGCGGCTGGTAACAGTGCTGGCGGCTGGTAACAGTGCTGGCGGCTGGTAACAGTGCTGGCGGCTGGTAACAGTGCTGGCGGCTGGTAACAGTGCTGGCGGCTGGTAACAGTGCTGGCGGCTGGTAACAGTGCTGGCGGCTGGTAACAGTGCTGGCGGCTGGTAACAGTGCTGGCGGCTGGTAACAGTGCTGGCGGATGGTAACAGTGCTGGCGGCTGGTAACAGTGCTGGGGGCTGGTAACAGTGCTGGCGGCTGGTAACCGTGCTGGGGGCGGGTAACAGTGCTGGGGGCTGGTAACAGTGCTGGCGGCTGGTAACAGTGCTGGGGGCTGGTAACAGTGCTGGCGGCTGGTAACAGTGCTGGGGGCGGGTAACAGTGCTGGGGGCTGGTAACAGTGCTGGGGGCGGGTAACAGTGCTGGCGGCTGGTAACAGTGCTGGCGGCTGGTAACAGTGCTGGGGGCGGGTAACAGTGCTGGCGGCTGGTAACAGTGCTGGCGGCTGGTAACAGTGCTGGCGGCTGGTAACAGTGCTGGCGGCTGGTAACAGTGCTGGCGGCTGGTAACAGTGCTGGCGGCTGGTAACAGTGCTGGCGCTAACCGTAGTTGGGGAAAAGGCTCACAATATTGATTTTAAGAAATGTGAAATAATAAAAGTCAAAATATTAGAAGTAGAAGGTTAGTGGAAAGGGTTCTAATACTCTGCACACTTTCTTGGTAACAAAAGCTTTACTTCGGAGGATAGCTTTACTAGGAAAATGATTGAGTCAATTAAAATTAGATCTCAATAAATGGATGAATGTAAACAGTGCCATTAGCCGCGTTCCTCAGGGTCTGTAGAAGGTTACGAGGGATAACATCCAGATGAACACCTCTATTAGTAACAACTCCAGGTCCCAGAATACCAGCATTACTGAAAGGTCACGTGACCACGTTTCAATAGAATTAGTCTGAAGCAGATGTGAGCTGGTGAGGCGGTCAAGAAGATGTGAGCTGGTGAGGCGGTCAAGAAGATGTGAGCTGGTGAGGCGGTCAAGAAGATGTGAGCTGGTGAGGCGGTCAAGAAGATGTGAGCTGGTGAGGCGGTCAAGAAGATGTGAGCTGGTGAGGCGGTCAAGAAGATGTGAGCTGGTGAGGCGGTCAAGAAGATGTGAGCTGGTGAGGCGGTCAAGAAGATGTGAGCTGGTGAGGCGGTCAAGAAGATGTGACCTGGTGAGGCGGTCAAGAAGATGTGAGCTGGTGAGGCGGTCAAGAAGATGTGACCTGGTGAGGCGGTCAAGAAGATGTGAGCTGGTGAGGCGGTCAAGAAGATGTGACCTGGTGAGGCGGTCAAGAAGAATAATAAGAGGGCAGGACCCAGGATAACAGCCTCATTAGACGTTGAGCTGCTTGTCTCGTCGTAACCACACACTCAGACCTCGACAAGACACTCAGGAGAGTGTCTCTCTTGTCTGGGAGAAGACATTACCATCACTAACAAGTGTTGTGATAGGAACGTCACCATTAGTTTCATCACCAAACACAGTAGTGGAAGTTAATACCAAAAGCTGGTTACATATAATGCTTAGGGAGCAGTGTCAGGAGTGTTACCTCAGTGTAGGTTGGCCAGTGTGAGGTGTGCCAGTGGTGTACCAGCGGTGTGCCAGTGGTGTGCCAGGGGTGTGCCAGGGGTGTGCCAGGGGTGTGCCAGTGGTGTGCCAGGGGTGTGCCAGGAGTGTGCCAGTGGTGTGCCAGGGGTGTGCCAGGGGTGTGCCAGGGGTGTGCCAGTGGTGTGCCAGGGGTGCGCCAGGGGTGTGCCAGGGGTGTGCCAGGGGTGTGCCAGGAGTGTGAGATGTGGCACTCCCCCAGAGGCGTGGGGGGGGGGGGGCTGCACCACGTGTGCCTGGCTCAGTGTGTGTAACACCCAGAGACACAACACACACTGCCTGGGAGGGACACTTTAACATGAGGTGTAACTAAGACTTGGTGAGTGTGTGACCTGGTGAGTGGTGTCCGCCAGCCACGGCGGCGTCTCACTCTACCTCACTACCACAACTCTCACCTCATTCCTCTCCGTCCTGTGTTGCACGCTGACACATGCACAAACGATAATATAAGTTTGTTGATGATACAAACATTATGTTGGGTATTGAGAGAAGGGAAGGGAACTATCAGGGGAAAGCGCCAAGCCATTAGGACACTATAGCTCTGGGAGGGGATGAGGATTTGGGATGGGACAGGGAGGGTGGGTGGGTGAGAGGACTGCTGTCCAACCACTTGGACGGTCGGGGATTGAACGCCGACCTGCAGGAAGCGAGACCGTCGCTCTGCCGTCCAGCCCAAGTGGTTAAGTGTTGAGAGAGAGAGAGAGAGAGAGTGAGACAGTTATGACTTAGGGTGGTTCCCACTGCTGACCTGAGGATCACAATGGTTATTGGACTCTCAACATTTCGGGATAATCACATCATTCCACGTCAAGGTGTCGTTAAGGCGGAGTGAGAAGGGCGAGGTACCACCTTCTGGTCTCTATAACAACACACTAAGAGTGCTCTAACACCCGGGGAACCCAACTGACACTCATTATGCTGCTGCAGCTGTTGGTAAACCTGCAGCAGCTGGTAAACCTGCAGCAGCAGCTGCTGGTAAACCTGCAGCAGCTGGTAAACCTGCAGCTGCTGGTAAAGCTGCAGCAGCTGCTGGTGTTGATGTTGGTGCTGCTGCATGATAGTATATGTGAGGCAGCAGACGGGAGGTCCTGCAGCGTCTTGATGTAAAGTTGTGATGCTCGTTACGTGGGGCGAGGGAGGGAAGGCTGGAGTATGGCACGGTAGGGAGGGGTAGGTAGGGAGGGGTAGGTAGGGAGGGGTAGGGAGGGGCAGGAGGGGTGGCAGGCTAGAGGGGGGGGGTAGGGCAGGACATTGACCTCACTGGAGCTCTAAAAACATTGAACCAAGATGGGAAGTCTGTATCCGGTTGTGTGGGTTCCTGGTGCGTGGTAGTGATGGTTGTCTGGTTGTGGTGGTTCCTGGTGGTGGTAGTGATGGTTGTCTGGTTGTGGTGGTTGGCGTCCTTGCTACCATAAACACGATAGGGTTGTTGACCTCTGCCCCACCAGAGGTAGTGAGTGTGTCGGGGCGGCACATAACAACATAATTAATTTATCATTGTATCCTACGTATTAAATGGCTGAGAGCATTGTCAGGGCCGAGACCACCGCGTGATGCAGGGGGGGGGGGAGGGGTAGGTAGGTAAGAGGATGGGTAAAGAGGTGAGTCTGGTGAGTCGCTGAAACCCAGGCCTCAGGCAGGGCAGTAGAAGATCTCTCGAAACACACTACAGGTAAACTAGTGAGGGAGGCGATTCATGAGTGACTGGGATGAGTGACTACTGATGAGGGAGGTTGTTAGTGAGGATGAGTTAAGAATGAGTCAGCGATAGGTGAAAGTATGGAGTGAGTGTGAGTGGTGAGTGTGAGGGAGTAAGAGAATGAAGTAGTAAGTGAAATAATGAGCGTTACTACCGTAGATTTATGCCGTTCTCATAATGCATTCTTAATTTGCCAGTGCAGACTGTTGATCACATGGCCCTGTATGACTGACCATCCTGTGTGATGGGCAGTTTTAGCATCACGTAGCTAGTTCTTGACACACACTGTACTCCCCTTCATATAGTCTAGGGCAGCTAGTTCTTGACACACACTGTACTCCCCTTCATATAGTCTAGGGCAGCTAGTTCTTGACACACACTGTACTCACCTTTATATAGTCTAGGGCAGCTAGTTCTTGACACACACTGTACTCACCCTTCATATAGTCTAGGACAGCTAGTTCTTGACACACACCACTCCCTTTCATATAGTCTAGGGCAGCTAGTTCTTGACACACACTGTACTCCCCTTCATATAGTCTAGGGCAGCTAGTTCTTGACACACACTGTACTCCCCTTCATATAGTCTAGGGCAGCTAGTTCTTGACACACACTGTACTGCCCTTCATATAGTCTAGGGCAGCTAGTTCTTGACACACACTGTACTCCCCTTCATATAGTCTAGGACAGCTAGTTCTTGACACACACCACTCCCTTTCATATAGTCTAGGGCAGCTAGTTCTTGACACACACTGTACTCCCCTTCATATAGTCTAGGGCAGCTAGTTCTTGACACACACTGTACTCCCCTTCATATAGTCTAGGGCAGCTAGTTCTTGACACACACTGTACTCCCCTTCATATAGTCTAGGGCAGCTAGTTCTTGACACACACTGTACTACTCTTCATATAGTCTAGGGCAGCTAGTTCTTGACACACACTGTACTCCCCTTCATATAGTCTAGGGCAGCTAGTTCTTGACATACTCTGTACTACCCTTCATATAGTCTAGGGCAGCTAGTTCTTGACATACTCTGTACAACCCTTCATATAGTCTAGGGCAGGTGTATATCTTCACAGTGGGGGCGTCCAGCTGGTGTATATCTTCACAGTGGGGGCGTCCAGCTGGTGTACATCTTCACAGTGGGGGCGTCCAGCTGGTGTATATCTTCACAGTGGGGGCGTCCAGCTGGTGTATATCTTCACAGTGGGGGCGTCCAGCTGGTGTATATCTTCACAGTGGGGGCGTCCAGCTGGTGTATATCTTCACAGTGGGGGCGTCCAGCTGGTGTATACACCCCGCCACTACACTATACCTTTTCTCTCCCCTCCGACCACTTGCACTCGTCAGTCCAAGTGCAGACTGTACCCAAGGGCACAGTCCTCGCACCACTGTTATTTGTCATTCTTATCTCGGATATAGACAAAAATACAAGTCACAGCTTCGTGTCAACTTTTGCAGATGATAGAAAAATCAGCATGAAAATGTCCTCTGCAGAAGACAATATTCCTTGGCCATCATTTAATACTGTAGAGGTTATTCCTTCCCTCCGTCCTAACCCCTTGTACTCGTAGCCTTCCACCTGCTGTATACCTCGACTGGCTTAGTGCTTTATCCTCATATTTACCTGCCGCTCTCCCCCCCCCATCCTCCCCTCACTCCTCTCCCCTTCCTTCCCATCCTCCCTTCATTCCTCTCTCATTTATATATATATATATATATATATATATATATATATATATATATATATATATATATATATATATATATTCTCGATACAATGTTGGGCGGGAGTCCTGGTGAACCTGACCACATCACTGCTGGCACTGGTTCACACCCCGCAGGTGGCCCAGCTCCGTGCCACACCCTCCCAGGTGGCCCAGCTCCGTGCCACACCCTCCCAGGTGGCCCAGCTCCGTGCCACACCCTCCCAGGTGGCCCAGCTCCGTGCCACACCCTCCCAGGAGGCCCAGCTCCGTGCCACACCCTCCCAGGTGGCCCAGCTCCGTGCCACACCCTCCCAGGTGGCCCAGCTCCGTGCCACACCCTCCCAGGTGGCCCAGCTCCGTGCCACACCCTCCCAGGTGGCCCAGCTCCGTGCCACACCCTCCCAGGTGGCCCAGCTCCGTGCCACACCCTCACAGGTGGCCCAGCTCCGTGCCACACCCTCCCAGGTGGCCCAGCTCCGTGCCACACCCTCCCAGGTGGCCCAGCTCCGTGCCACACCCTCCCAGGTGGCCCAGCTCCGTGCCACACCCTCCCAGGTGGCCCAGCTCCGTGCCACACCCTCCCAGGTGGCCCAGCTCCGTGCCACACCCTCCCAGGTGGCCCAGCTCCGTGCCACACCCCAGGTGGCCCAGCTCCGTGCCACACCCTCCCAGGTGGCCCAGCTCCGTGCCACACCCTCGCTCTACACACCTGTAAAGACTTCCAGAGGGTAGAAATTCTCTAGATTGATTAGAGTTAAATGCCTACTTAGGCTTGTAAATTCTATGGTAATGTGTGGGAGCGTGGCATATGGTGCTGATGTTAGATGCGTCTCAGATGTTCACCCGTGTGTGTGTGTGTTTGTGTGTGTGTGTGTGTGGTGTGTGTGTGTGTGTGTGTGGTGTGTGTGTGTGTGTGTGTGGTGTGTGTGTGTGTGTGTGTGTGTGTGTGCGCGCGTGCGTGCGCCTCTCAGTGCTGGACTTGTATCCACTCAAGTTGACCTTATTCTCTCAGTTATCCTTCTCTTAAGGTGTAGATGCCTCCTAGTTTCCTTTCGAATCGTCATCACTTTCCACTTCCCCTTACCCCTAAGAAAAAAAAGAGGACGAGAATGTAGATTGGAACGGGAGCGTCGTTCCCTCTATAGGCGAAGAAAACGAATCGCGGAACAACTTGAGAGTCGCACCCTATCTCAAGAACGGCGAAGAAGGTTGGGTACCACGAACAAAGCGCAGTCAAATCATAACATAGAACGAAAAAGCAATGTAAAGGATTTGGGTGCATTCATGTCGTAAGACCCTTCAAAGAACACAATAAAGTAGCCGTCATAACTGCAAGAAAAATGACAGGTTGGATAACAAGGACCTTTCACACTAGAGAAGCTGTACCTATGATGATACTCTTCAAGACGATAGTGCTCTCTAGAGTGGAGTACTGCTGCACAATGACAGCCCCTTTCAAAGCTGGAGAAATTGCTGACCTGGAGAGCGTGCAGAGATCCTTTACTGCTAGAATCCACTCAGTAAAACATCTAAACTATTGGGACCGACTAAAATACCTAAATCTGTACTCCCTTGAGCGCAGGCGGGAGAGATACGTAATAATTTACTTGTGGAAAATAGTAAAGGGGCTGGTCCCAAACCTGCACACAGAAATAACAGCACATGAGACCAGGAGGCATGGCAGGATGTGCAGAATACCCCCGTTGAAAAGCAGAGGTGCAACAGGTACTCTGAGAGAGAGAGAACTCTATCAACATCAGAGGCCCGAGACTGTTCAACACGCTTCCACTACACATAAGGGACATAACTGGCCGACCCCTCAGTGTTCAAGAGAGAACTTGAAAATACCTCCAAAGGATACCTGATCAACCAGGCTGTGATTCACATGTCAGGCTGTGTTACGGCCCTCTTGGGTCGCAACTGGGTTCTTTCTCTGATGTTAATAGAGTTTGGGTATCCGGCCCCAAGTTATTAGTGGCTTTCAAGGGGTGTGCTCCGTACCGCAAGTAAATTAAAGGGGAAGGGATAAAACTGCACTTAAACCTAATATATTATTAAACCATCACCAATAAATAAATATATAAATTATCACACGGGGGGTATAAACTCTATAATATACAGAATGGTCTTCCTCTGAAGACGCAGGAATGTTCCACGGTGCTCGAGAGGAGTAGCCCTGGTCCTCTTCTTGTGGCCTCTCGACGAATCCTTGGATTCTCCTAGCGAGTCTACCCCGGCCAGCCAAATCACAGTTCCACTGGGGGCACCGTCGTGGAGGCCTTCAACCACAAATCCAGCCTGTAGCTGGCAGGTTCCAATCAGCTACGCTGCGTAGGCCACTCCACGACCGATACTAGGGTTGCGAGCCCTAGGCAGGAGTCTCGTGTGATTCCGCTGATCACTCTCCTCACCACAACACCCCAGTGGCTAGTCTTCTCCACCAGTCAGCCCCGGGTACGACAATCCCTGGTTCTGCCACCTCACAGGCAGGCTAACACAACAGTGTTCATCCGGGGGGGTGACACAGCTTCAGCAGCAAATGCGTGGAGGTTCTACGGCTGCCTTGGGTAGACTGATCCAACGTCCATTACAGCAGTCCCAGGTCGATTCTGTAATCAGACACGTCATCAGTACTGGTTACACTCTAGGGCACCTCACTTACAGGCTTAGACACAAACGCCCACCTATCCACTCCATAGATGGCGTTGGTGTCTAAGCGTCACCTCACCAGAGGTCAGCAGCGGCTATGTTATGAGCTGATCAGGACGGGAAACCAGCCCCTGTGGCCGGTATCCCCGCCCTCGCTAGATGGCGTCGTCCATTTGGAGGGGGTTTCGGGAGCTGACCCACAGATGGCGCGGTCGTCACTGCTCCGTGCTCGGACGCTGGACTCGGGTCCGTAACAGGCTGCGAGCAGCTGCATCCAAGAGCCTGGTTGACCAGTTCAGCAACGAGGAGGCCTGGTCGAGGAGCGGGCCGCAGGGACGTTGAGCCCTGATATGATCACAAGGTAACCGCAGGGTAAGCACTTGTTGGGGTTGACTTCTAGCATCCATTTGTTTGGCCAGTGCTGGAGGCCTTCCTGTAGCTCACCGGTAGTCTTGTTGTTACAGTCCTCGTTAGGTTTGTGTCGACTGCAACCTTCCTGTAGTTGGTCGTATCCATAAGTTAGGTAGAGTTGTGGTCCCCGGCCGGAGCCTTGTTAGGCGCCTCACCTGTTACACAAGCTCAGCACACAGCTGTCTCCTGTCCCTGTTGTTCCTCGCCCCGTTGACTGTCATCCCTGTTTGTGCTGCAGTTGTTGGACATTTTACCAAGACACGCTCCACGCCGCCTTGTTTTCCCGTCTTAATTGACCAACTTTGTCATAATTCCGTGACAAACCTGATTAGCTGAAGAGTGTAGTAATATCGGTCATGAGCAGTGTGGTTGTGGTGGTGATGGTGGTAGTGGCTGTGGTGGATGTGTGGCGGGCGGGGCTGTGGTGGGTCCTCTGGTTGCTTCTCGCAAGCATAAAACCGCTATTTTAGCCTGGCGTGGCTTTTGTGCCTGTGGCGCGCCGCCCTCACCACGCTAAGAGAAGTGTGCAAGAATGGCCCGCAATTTTACATAGTTTTCTGCTGCGCTTAAGCTGTTAAGAGGGTTGACAAGGCCTTGACCAGGAGCTTGGGGGGGGGGGGGGAGGGGGGGTCTTGACGAGGAGCCGGGGGGGGGGGAGGTCTGATAAGGGTTGAGAGAGAGAGTAGCGTGTTGTTATCAACCCACTCTCAGGAACTGATTGTGCTACATGTAACTATATGGTCGATCGTTCCGATCTGTAGTAATGGACCACCAGTAAGCCATATTCTCTATCTTTTTCTAAAGAGTGGAAAAATAAGGCTGGAAACCAAACTTAAATATTCCTAAACGTACTATAGCACACATGTACTATATTAGGCCTTATATAGTGTATATTAGGCTTAAGATGGGTTGGGTTAGGCTTGTGTAAATCATGTATATTATTGTAAAAATAACTGGGTTTCTACTCTTCAAACCGAATTGGTTTCCATAATCCTTGCACTCGAACGAGTATATGAATGCAAAGTTGATGAGTTAGCCAAGACTTTTGCTCGTAAAGAGGGAATTGATTACCATCTAGGACTGCTCCTGAACAGGCTGAGGGCAGTAATATTCAGGGAACATCAACAAAATCTCGTAGACTTGAGGCAAAGTGAAATTCACACCAGTTGTTCCGTCTATCATGATTCTATTATGCAGGAAGAACCGCACGTCTATGGGTCATCCAATAAGGTTAGTAGACTTCTAGATGTTATCATTGCTAGGCTTAGGCTCGGCTACAAGTACCTCTGGCAGTTTGTAACATCTGCTGATGTAGACTTATCTAAATGTAAACTCTGTCAGCAGAAATATTTGTATACTTTGCGTCATTTTATAATGTAATGAAATCGCAGAATTCAGAGATAACACCATCAATGGAGTCCAAAAAATGTGTAAGTACTTCATTCATAATGCTGTACTGGCGGGAATCTTAGCGAAGTATCCAAAATTTGCTTACTGTAGGTGCAGCCTGCACATGACTGTAGAGCTGCCGCCCAGTTGGGTGGGCGTGGAGCACATGAGTGTAGAGCTGCCGCCCAGTTGGGTGGGCGTGGAGCACATGACTGTAGTGCTGCCGCCCAGTTGGGTGGGCGTGGAGCACATGACTGTAGAGCTGCCGCCCAGTTGGGTGGGTGTGGAGCACATGACTGTAGAGCTGCCGCCCAGTTGGGTGGGTGTGGAGCACATGACTGTAGAGCTGCCGCCCAGTTGGGTGGGTGTGGAGCACATGACTGTAGAGCTGCCGCCCAGTTGGGTGGGCGTGGAGCACATGACTGTAGAGCTGCCGCCCAGTTGGGTGGGCGTGGAGCACATGACTGTAGAGCTGCCGCCCAGTTGGGTGGGTGTGGAGCACATGACTGTAGAGCTGCCGCCAGTTGGGTGGGTGTGGAGCACATGACTGTAGAGCTGCCGCCCAGTTGGGTGGGCGTGGAGCACATGACTGTAGTGCTGCCGCCCAGTTGGGTGGGTGTGGAGCACATGACTGTAGAGCTGCCGCCCAGTTGGGTGGGTGTGGAGCACATGACTGTAGAGCTGCCGCCCAGTTGGGTGGGCGTGGACCACATGACTGTAGAGCTGCCGCCCAGTTGGGTGGGTGTGGACCACATGACTGTAAAGCTGCCGCCCAGTTGGGTGGGTGTGGACCACATGACTGTAGAGCTGCCGCCCAGTTGGGTGGGTGTGGACCACATGACTGTAGAGCTGCCGCCCAGTTGGGTGGGTGTGGACCACATGACTGTAGAGCTGTCGCCCAGTTGGGTGGGTGTGGAGCACATGACTGTTAAGCTGCTGCCCAGTTGGGTGGGTGTGGAGCACATGACTGTTAAGCTGCTGCCCAGTTGGGTGGGTGTGGAGCACATGACTGTTAAGCTGCTGCCCAGTTGGGTGGGTGTGGAGCACATGACTGTAGAGCTGCCGCCCAGTTGGGTGGGTGTGGAGCACATGACTGTTAAGCTGCCGCCCAGTTGGGTGGGTGTGGAGCACATGACTGTTAAGCTGCTGCCCAGTTGGGTGGGTGTGGAGCACATGACTGTAGAGCTGCCGCCCAGTTGGGTGGGTGTGGAGCACATGACTGTAAAGCTGCCGCCCAGTTGGGTGGGTGTGGAGCACATGACTGTTAAGCTGCTGCCCAGTTGGGTGGGTGTGGAGCACATGACTGTAGAGCTGCCGCCCAGTTGGGTGGGTGTGGAGCACATGACTGTAAAGCTGCCGCCCAGTTGGGTGGGTGTGGAGCACATGACTGTTAAGCTGCTGCCCAGTTGGGTGGGTGTGGAGCACATGACTGTAGAGCTGCCGCCCAGTTGGGTGGGTGTGGAGCACATGACTGTAAAGCTGCCGCCCAGTTGGGTGGGTGTGGAGCACATGACTGTTAAGCTGCTGCCCAGTTGGGTGGGTGTGGAGCACATGACTGTAGAACTGCCGCCCAGTTGGGTGGGTGTGGAGCACATGACTGTAGAGCTGCCGCCAGTTGGGTGGGTGTGGAGCACATGACTGTAGAGCTGCCGCCCAGTTGGGTGGGCGTGGAGCACATGACTGTAGAGCTGCCGCCCAGTTGGGTGGGCGTGGAGCACATGACTGTAGAGCTGCCGCCCAGTTGGGTGGGTGTGGAGCACATGACTGTAGAGCTGCCGCCCAGTTGGGTGGGTGTGGAGCACATGACTGTAGAGCTGCCGCCCAGTTGGGTGGGTGTGGAGCACATGACTGTAGAGCTGCCGCCCAGTTGGGTGGGTGTGGAGCACATGACTGTAGTGCTGCCGCCCAGTTGGGTGGGTGTGGAGCACATGACTGTAGAGCTGCCGCCCAGTTGGGTGGGCGTGGAGCACATGACTGTAGAGCTGCCGCCCAGTTGGGTGGGCGTGGAGCACATGACTGTAGAGCTGCCGCCCAGTTGGGTGGGTGTGGAGCACATGACTGTAGAGCTGCCGCCCAGTTGGGTGGGTGTGGAGCACATGACTGTAGAGCTGCCGCCCAGTTGGGTGGGTGTGGAGCACATGACTGTAGAGCTGCCGCCCAGTTGGGTGGGTGTGGAGCACATGACTGTAGAGCTGCCGCCCAGTTGGGTGGGTGTGGAGCACATGACTGTAGAGCTGCCGCCCAGTTGGGTGGGTGTGGAGCACATGACTGTAGAGCTGCCGCCCAGTTGGGTGGGTGTGGAGCACATGACTGTAGAGCTGCCGCCCAGTTGGGTGGGTGTGGAGCACATGACTGTAGAGCTGCCGCCCAGTTGGGTGGGCGTGGAGCACATGACTGTAGAGCTGCCGCCCAGTTGGGTGGGCGTGGAGCACATGACTGTAGAGCTGCCGCCCAGTTGGGTGGGTGTGGAGCACATGACTGTAAAGCTGCCGCCCAGTTGGGTGGGTGTGGAGCACATGACTGTAGAGCTGCCGCCCAGTTGGGTGGGTGTGGAGCACATGACTGTAGAGCTGCCGCCCAGTTGGGTGGGTGTGGAGCACATGACTGTAGAGCTGCCGCCCAGTTGGGTGGGTGTGGAGCACATGACTGTAGAGCTGCCGCCCAGTTGGGTGGGTGTGGACCACATGACTGTAAAGCTGCCGCCCAGTTGGGTGGGTGTGGAGCACATGACTGTAGAGCTGCCGCCCAGTTGGGTGGGTGTGGAGCACATGACTGTAGAGCTGCCGCCCAGTTGGGTGGGTGTGGACCACATGACTGTAGAGCTGCCGCCCAGTTGGGTGGGTGTGGAGCACATGACTGTAGAGCTGCCGCCCAGTTGGGTGGGTGTGGAGCACATGACTGTAGAGCTGCCGCCCAGTTGGGTGGGCGTGGAGCACATGACTGTAGAGCTGCCGCCCAGTTGGGTGGGTGTGGAGCACATGACTGTAGAGCTGCCGCCCAGTTGGGTGGGTGTGGAGCACATGACTGTAGAGCTGCCGCCCAGTTGGGTGGGTGTGGAGCACATGACTGTAGAGCTGCCGCCCAGTTGGGTGGGTGTGGAGCACATGACTGTAAAGCTGCCGCCCAGTTGGGTGGGTGTGGAGCACATGACTGTAGAGCTGCCGCCCAGTTGGGTGGGTGTGGAGCACATGACTGTAGAGCTGCCGCCCAGTTGGGTGGGTGTGGAGCACATGACTGTAGAGCTGCCGCCCAGTTGGGTGGGTGTGGAGCACATGACTGTAGAGCTGCCGCCCAGTTGGGTGGGTGTGGAGCACATGACTGTAAAGCTGCCGCCCAGTTGGGTGGGTGTGGAGCACATGACTGTAGAGCTGCCGCCCAGTTGGGTGGGTGTGGAGCACATGACTGTAGAGCTGCCGCCCAGTTGGGTGGGTGTGGACCACATGACTGTAGAGCTGCCGCCCAGTTGGGTGGGTGTGGAGCACATGACTGTAGAGCTGCCGCCCAGTTGGGTGGGTGTGGAGCACATGACTGTAGAGCTGCCGCCCAGTTGGGTGGGCGTGGAGCACATGACTGTAGAGCTGCCGCCCAGTTGGGTGGGCGTGGAGCACATGACTGTAGAGCTGCCGCCCAGTTGGGTGGGTGTGGAGCACATGACTGTAGAGCTGCCGCCCAGTTGGGTGGGTGTGGAGCACATGACTGTAGAGCTGCCGCCCAGTTGGGTGGGTGTGGAGCACATGACTGTAGAGCTGCCGCCCAGTTGGGTGGGTGTGGAGCACATGACTGTAAAGCTGCCGCCCAGTTGGGTGGGTGTGGAGCACATGACTGTAAAGCTGCCGCCCAGTTGGGTGGGTGTGGAGCACATGACTGTAGAGCTGCCGCCCAGTTGGGTGGGTGTGGAGCACATGACTGTAGAGCTGCCGCCCAGTTGGGTGGGTGTGGAGCACATGACTGTAGAGCTGCCGCCCAGTTGGGTGGGTGTGGAGCACATGACTGTAAAGCTGCCGCCCAGTTGGGTGGGTGTGGAGCACATGACTGTAAAGCTGCCGCCCAGTTGGGTGGGTGTGGAGCACATGACTGTAGAGCTGCCGCCCAGTTGGGTGGGTGTGGAGCACATGACTGTAGAGCTGTCGCCCAGTTGGGTGGGTGTGGAGCACATGACTGTAGAGCTGCCGCCCAGTTGGGTGGGTGTGGAGCACATGACTGTAGAGCTGCCGCCCAGTTGGGTGGGCGTGGAGCACATGACTGTAGAGCTGCCGCCCAGTTGGGTGGGTGTGGAGCACATGACTGTAGAGCTGCCGCCCAGTTGGGTGGGTGTGGAGCACATGACTGTAGAGCTGCCGCCCAGTTGGGTGGGTGTGGAGCACATGACTGTAAAGCTGCCGCCCAGTTGGGTGGGTGTGGAGCACATGACTGTAAAGCTGCCGCCCAGTTGGGTGGGTGTGGAGCACATGACTGTAGAGCTGCCGCCCAGTTGGGTGGGTGTGGAGCACATGACTGTAGAGCTGCCGCCCAGTTGGGTGGGTGTGGAGCACATGACTGTAGAGCTGCCGCCCAGTTGGGTGGGTGTGGAGCACATGACTGTAAAGCTGCCGCCCAGTTGGGTGGGTGTGGAGCACATGACTGTAAAGCTGCCGCCCAGTTGGGTGGGTGTGGAGCACATGACTGTAGAGCTGCCGCCCAGTTGGGTGGGTGTGGAGCACGTGACTGTAGAGCTGCCGCCCAGTTGGGTGGGTGTGGAGCACGTGACTGTAGAGCTGCCGCCCAGTTGGGTGGGTGTGGAGCACATGACTGTAGAGCTGCCGCCCAGTTGGGTGGGTGTGGAGCACATGACTGTAAAGCTGCCGCCCAGTTGGGTGGGTGTGGAGCACATGACTGTAAAGCTGCCGCCCAGTTGGGTGGGTGTGGAGCACATGACTGTAGAGCTGCCGCCCAGTTGGGTGGGTGTGGAGCACATGACTGTAGAGCTGCCGCCCAGTTGGGTGGGTGTGGAGCACATGACTGTAGAGCTGCCGCCCAGTTGGGTGGGTGTGGAGCACATGACTGTAGAGCTGCCGCCCAGTTGGGTGGGTGTGGAGCACGTGACTGTAGAGCTGCCGCCCAGTTGGGTGGGTGTGGAGCACATGACTGTAGAGCTGCCGCCCAGTTGGGTGGGTGTGGAGCACATGACTGTAGAGCTGCCGCCCAGTTGGGTGGGTGTGGAGCACATGACTGTAAAGCTGCCGCCCAGTTGGGTGGGTGTGGAGCACATGACTGTAAAGCTGCCGCCCAGTTGGGTGGGTGTGGAGCACATGACTGTAGAGCTGCCGCCCAGTTGGGTGGGTGTGGAGCACATGACTGTAGAGCTGCCGCCCAGTTGGGTGGGTGTGGAGCACATGACTGTAGAGCTGCCGCCCAGTTGGGTGGGTGTGGAGCACATGACTGTAGAGCTGCCGCCCAGTTGGGTGGGTGTGGCACGTGACAGCTGCCGCCCAGTTGGGTGGGTGTGGAGCACATGACTGTAGAGCTGCCGCCCAGTTGGGTGGGTGTGGAGCACATGACTGTAGAGCTGCCGCCCAGTTGGGTGGGTGTGGAGCACATGACTGTAGAGCTGCCGCCCAGTTGGGTGGGTGTGGAGCACATGACTGTAGAGCTGCCGCCCAGTTGGGTGGGTGTGGAGCACATGACTGTAGAGCTGCCGCCCAGTTGGGTGGGTGTGGAGCACATGACTGTAGAGCTGCCGCCCAGTTGGGTGGGCGTGGAGCACATGACTGTAGAGCTGCCGCCCAGTTGGGTGGGTGTGGAGCACATGACTGTAGAGCTGCCGCCCAGTTGGGTGGGTGTAGAGCTGCCGCCCAGTTGGGTGGGTGTGGAGCAAGACTGTGAGTCACCGCAGATGTAAAATGTCTTGTATACACACTGTTGTGGGCCTTTTCATGGACCACCTGTGATATATATATCACAGGTGATATATATATATATATATATATTATATATATATATATATATATATATATATATATATATATATATATATATATATATATATATATATATATATATATATATATATATATATATATATATATATATATATATATATATATATATATATATATATATATATATATATATATAAATCAAAAGACAATTGTGTAGGGAGCTTCACAAGATTGTGACAGTCTTAGGTAAATGACCGGGCCGCGCTGTTTATGGCCCCGTCCTTGTCTCTCTGGAGCTAGACACAAGAAATATATGTACTTCGTTATATGTAACTCACTGCTATATGTTATATGTAATATGTAGACCACCGCACCGTTATATGTAACTCGCTGCTATATGTTATATGTAATATGTAGACCACCGCACCGTTATATGTAACGTCCACAGACGCCATGGGTATAGGGTGCATAATAAATGTCTACACCAAACTCCTGCAGACAATTAAGCAAATACCTGCTTAATATTTCTTGTATAATTATAATACAAGCAAGTAACCCTAACGTCTAAAATAATACAGGGAATACAGCGGCGTGTGTAACAGTGGGGGGGGGGGGGTCACGTGATCAGTTACTGACATAAATGTTTGTGATTGGTGGTTGTGCGCGGCACTGGTGACGTCACGAGGGCCTCAGCCCAGCTGGTAGTCACTTGTTTGGTCATGTTCTTGTTGTTGTTTTGTGCGGGTTTAAGTCACGTGATGTGTGACGTCACAACCTCGCTAACTTAATAACTTGGAGGCATCGGTGACGTCACAGTTGTAAATTAGGTCACACACAATATCCTCTCTCTCTCTCCCTCGTGCTTTAAACACCCCTAAATGTTACTACACTCTTCCAGACGAAATTAGTGAGACATGATCACGACATACATGATTCTCAGTGAAATTGATCAGGTTGATCAAAACAGACATGTTTCATGGAAAAAAAAAATCGAAAGATTATTGAACAAATGGAATGAATTATATAATTATATAGAAAGGCAGTAGAATAGATTCCAAATTAAATATCCTGAACAAACAGGTGGGATGAATGGCTGGTAAGGCGAGGCCCGGGAGCTAATACTCTACAAACACACACACATGTGTAGATTAGAGTACATACATACACGGGGGCTGGGTGGCTGAGTGGACAGCGGTCTAGACTCGTTGACCTAGTGACTGGGGGTTCGATCCCCGCACCCGGCGGAGACAGATGCGCAGTTTCCTAAACCCTGATGCCCCTGTTACCTAGCAGTAAATAGGTACCTGGGAGTTAGACAGCTGCTACGGGCT
Source organism: Procambarus clarkii (assembly GCF_020424385.1). Taxonomy (NCBI): domain Eukaryota; kingdom Metazoa; phylum Arthropoda; class Malacostraca; order Decapoda; family Cambaridae; genus Procambarus; species Procambarus clarkii. The sequence continues at coordinate 1,936,254 of NC_059651.1, read as the reverse complement.
GCTTCCTGGGTGTGTGTGTGTGTGTGGGGGGGGGGGGATAATTAGTTAGTAACAGTTGATTGATTGACAGTTGAGAGGCGGGCCGAAAGAGCAGAGCTCAACCCCCGCAAGCACAACTAGGTGAGTACACACACACACACACACACACACACACACACACACACACACACACACACACACTGGCAACAGGGGAACTGCCAGATATTTGGAAAGCAGCTAACGTAGTCCCGATATACAAGAAAGGGGATAGACAGGAGGCACTGAACTACAGGCCAGTGTCCCTAACCTGCATACCATGCAAGCTGATGGAGAAGATTGTGCGAAAAAAACTAGTGGAGCATCTGGAGCGAAGGAACTTTGTAACACAGCATCAACATGGGTTCAGGGATGGCAGGTCCTGCCTCACAGGGTTACTTGAATTCTACGACCAGGCAACAAAAATAAGGCAAGAAAGAGAAGGGTGGGCAGACTGCATATTTTTGGATTGTCAGAAAGCCTTTGATACAGTGCCACACAAGAGGCTAGTGCGAAAGTTGGAGATGCAGGCTGGAGTGAGAGGGAAGGTACTCCGGTGGATAGAGGAATACCTAAGCAACAGGAGACAACGAGTCTGTGTGAGGGTGAGGTCTCAGATTGGCGAGACGTCACAAGTGGAGTCCCGCAGGGGTCAGTCCTTGGACCTATACTGTTTCTGGTATATGTAAATGATCTCCCAGAGGGTATAGATTCGTTCCTCTCAATGTTTGCCGACGATGCAAAAATTATGAGGAGGATTGAAACAGAGGATGATAGTAGGAGGCTACAAGATGACCTGGATAGACTGAGTGAATGGTCCAACAAATGGCTGTTGAAGTTCAACCCGAGTAAATGCAAAGTAATGAAACTAGGCAGTGGAAACAGGAGGCCAGGCACAGGATACAGAATAGGAGATGAAGTACTTAATGAAACAGACAGAGAGAAAGATCTAGGAGTTGATATCACACCAAACCTGTCTCCTGAAGCCCACATAAAGAGAATAACGTCTGCGGCATATGCGAGGCTGGCTAACATCAGAACGGCGTTCAGGAACCTGTGTAAGGAATCATTCAGAATCTTGTACACCACATATGTAAGACCAATCCTGGAGTATGCGGCCCCAGCATGGAGCCCATACCTTGTCAAGCACAAGACGAAGCTGGAAAAAGTCCAAAGGTATGCTACTAGACTAGTCCCAGAACTAAGAGGCATGAGTTATGAGGAAAGGCTGCGGGAAATGCACCTCACGACACTGGAAGACAGAAGAGTAAGGGGGGACATGATCACAACCTATAAAATCCTCAGGGGAATCGACCGGGTAAACAAGGATGAACTTTTCAACACTGGTGGGACGCGAACAAGGGGACACAGGTGGAAGCTGAGTACCCAAATGAGCCACACAGACGTTAGAAAGAACTTTTTCAGTGTCAGAGTAGTTAGCAAATGGAATGCATTAGGAAGTGATGTGGTGGAGGCTGACTCCATTCACAGTTTCAAATGTAGATATGATGGAGCCCAATAGGCTCAGGAATCTGTACACCAGTTGATTGACGGTTGAGAGGCGGGACCAAAGAGCCAGAGCTCAACCCCCGCAAGCACAATTAGGTGAGTACACACACACACACACACACACACACACACACACACACACACACACACACACACACACACACACACACACACACACACACACACTCACTTACCACCCAGAAAGCTGCTAATTGTCCTAATTTTTCCACAATTGAATCTGATTTAACTTAAAATCTGGTTAAATCCTGTCCCCCTTCCCCCCCCCCCCCCGCCCCACCCTCCTGCGGGCACTGTTACGACCTACTAACCCTCGCAAGTTACCCCACATCTTAACTCCGAGCTCTTAAGATGGAGCACAGTTGGCCTCCTTGCTTGGTCTGAGTGGCGCCAGACATCCCAGATGGTGCTGTGTCACAGTCTGAGTGAGAGACAGTGAGTGAGACACAGAGGGAGATACAGAGTGAGACACAGGTAGAGTATGAGACACACAGAATGAGACACAGGTAGAGTGAGACACAGTGAGAGTGAGACACACAGTGAGAATGAGACACACAGGGAGTGAGAGACACATTAAGAGTGAGAGACAGTGACTGAGATAGGGAGACGGGAGTGGGAGAGACAATGAGGAAGATAGGGAGGGAGCGGGGCAGGAGTCATGACCCGTGGGGAGTAAGGTCAAAGGTTAAGGCACACGTGGGGTCAAGGAAGGGGGAGGAGGCAAGAAGGCATTGGCGGAGTTAGACCTTAAAGCTGATGATGCACTGCCTTCGCTGAGGTGGGGGGGAGGGTTGTACTCGCCTAGTTGTGCTTGCGATGGTTGAGCTCTGGCTCTTTGGTCTCGCCTCTCAACTGTCAATCAACAGGTGTATAGATTCCTGAGCCTATTGGGCTCTATCATATCTACACTTGAAACTGTGTATGGAGTCAGCCTCCACCACATCACTGCCTAATGCATTCCATCTGTTAACTACTCTGACACTGAAAAAGTTCTTTCTAATATCTCTGTGGCTCATTTGGGCACTCAGTTTCCACCTGTGTCCCCGTGTGTGTGTGTGTGTGTGTGTGTGTGTGTGTGTGTGTGTGTGGTTCGTTGGTATGCGTGTGGTGTACTTGAAGGTACACCGCGTGTAGGAGGTGTAGAGCAGCAGTGGCACCCCGGCAGCATACCCTGGGTGCCACTCGCGGCCCTGGCACCACCACCAAGGACACCATGAGTGCCACTTAGCAACACTGGCCCAGAGAGGTGTCCGGCACTGTGACGTCACCCAGGCTATCACTGGCCACCCAATATAAATGTACTTACCTTTTTCTTTATTCAACAATTGACAGTTGGCAAGTTATTCAACAATTGACAGTTGGCAAGATATTCAACAATTGACAACTAGCAAGTTATTACATGATTTAATCAAATTAGTTTTGCGAAATACTCGACCAATAAATAACATTAAGAAAAATAATTTGTAATTCGACAACCAAAATCTATGTATAATAATTATATATTTTAGTTTAGAGTGTGACATGTTGGCAGTTTATATTCTGTGGTTGCTTCCCTTCCTGTTGCTGCTCCGTCCTGCTTCTGCGCTGGCCCCGGGGTCTTGAAGTGGGTAGAGTGTAACTATGTATTAGCTGGTTATTGATTGCCAGCAGTCAATAACCAGCTAATATACACTTTGTGTATTGCTAGTAGCCAGCTGCTGGTCCTCATATCCCAGCTATCTAAACAAAGATTAAGCGCACCATATGACTACTTAAGACGTTTGAGGCCACTAGCGTCTGAGGTGACAAATGTTTCCGGTAATTGAGATGACAAACGTTTGACGGGACAAACGTTGACGTGATGAACGTTTGTCGTAACAAACGGTTCACAAAACTTTTAAAACTGAAGAAATTAGTTACTTTAAAGAATAAAGTGACATACTTTTTATGTGAGCAGTTAAAGATTGCCGCCAGAGACAAGATTATTGACCACCAGTTATACAGAGGTGGAGGGGGGGGGGGTAGAGAGGGGGTAGGGGGGGGGTTAAAGGTCAACATTGACGTGGCTGGACCCTTGTATTAGGGTGAGAGGGTGAGGGAGGGAAGGTGAGAGAGGGAGAGAGAGGAGTGAGAGTCGAGACTGGGGAGGAAGGGAGAGGCAAGAGAGTAGTAATAATTAGATATCAATACTTTTTTTTTTATTTATTTATTATGCGCCCTATACCCATCCCATGGGGGTCGGTCGACCCTATGCCCATCCCGTGACCTGTGGCTGGGCCGCCTCCCTCCCTCCCTCCTTACGGGGGGGAGGGGAGGGGTGAGGGGGGTACTGGTGGGTGATTGTAGACGGGGCATGAACACATGATCAAGGGTAAGGGGTGTAGCCCCTGCCAGGGGAGGCAGGTGTAGCCCCTGCCAGGGGAGGCAGGTGTGGCACCAGCTACCCAAACTCCACCACTACACCTGCTAAATTTAGAAGAAAATTAAAGGTGTACTGTGGGTGTGTGTGTGTGTGTGTGTGTGTGTGTGTGTGTGTGTGTGTGTGTGTGTGTGTGTGTGTGTGTGTGTGTGTGTGTGTGGGTGTGTGTGTGTGTGGTGTGCGTGGTGTGGGTGTGGGTGTGTTTGTACTATTTATATCTGCAGGATCAAGCTGTTAGCTCTTGGACCCCGCCTTTCTAACCGTGTGTTGTCTAGCGTATTTATTTTGTCTATCATATATCTTGCATATTTCTGTTACACACACACACACACACTATCCACCTTATTGATAAGGTGGATAGACAGGTGTTCAGGGTAAAGCAACATAGCTCCTGGGGACATGGATAGGAACAGTCCAGGTGGCACAGTGGTAACACCTTCACCCCCGCGCCTGGCGAGCCATTAGTCCTATCTAGGGAGGATTGACTGGGCGCTAATACTTAACTGTTCGCCTCTGTTCACATAGCAGTAATTGGGTTCCTGGTTGTTAAGGATTGTATTCCAGGGTAAACCAGCGGGTATAGTTTAGCGTGAGGTGCGGGCACTACCCGCTCTCAACCTGTTAACAGGTGGGTACATGACTCCTCTACCCACCTGCATAGAAAATGGTAGTTAGTCCTGTACCCACCTGCATAGAAAATGGTACTTAGTCCTGTACTCACCTGCATAGAAAATGGTAGTTAGGTCAATTCATCACCGTTTGTATATGTGGTTTCTCGTTGCTGTAAATGATTATCGTGAAAGTCATATGAGTTCCTGTCAGCTGTGGTGTTGGCAGCTCTCTACATGTAAGGTAGGGAACCTACAGGTAAGGCTCCCTACAGGTAAGGCTACGAGGGGCCTCGTAGCCTGGTGGATAGCGCGCAGGACTCGTAATTCTGTGGCGCGGGTTCGATTCCCGCTCGAGACAGAAACAAATGGGCAAAGTTTCTTTCACCCTGAATGCCCCTGTTACCTAGCAGTAAATAGGTACCTGGGAGTTAGTCAGCTGTCACGGGCTGCTTCCTGGGGGTGGAGGCCTGGTCGAGGACCGGGCCGCGGGGACACTAAAGCCCCGAAATCATCTCAAGATAACCTCAAGAAGGTAAACCACTCTGGTAAGTCTGGTGGGAGTGAGGGGGCGCTCACAGCAGGGAGGAGGAGGAGGCAGGCAAGGAGTTATATGCTATCATGGGAAGACGACAAATATTACTGTGGGGTCATGTTTATGAGGGGGAGGGGAGGGTTGCTTGCTTGTCTGGCACCATCTCCCTTACCTAACTTGCGGAAGGCCAGGCTTAGGGCGCTGTGTGCATGTTTGTCCACTCCTGTGAGGAGACCAACCCACTCCTGTGAGGAGACCAGCCCACTCCTGTGAGGCGACCAGCCCACTCCCGTGAGGATACCAGGCCACTCCTGTGAGGCGACCAGCCCACTCCTGTGAGGAGACCAGCCCACTCCTGTGAGGCGACCAGCCCACTCCTGTGAGGAGACCAGCCCACTCCTGTGAGGAGACCAGCCCACTCCTGTGAGGAGACCAGCCCACCAGACTGGCCCAGAGGACGCGCATAATACTGCCGTTGGTATTATTGTTGTAGGTGTTGAAAAGTACCACAGTTGAAGGTGTTGGTACACGTGTTGGAGTACAACATGTGTCAGGTGTTGAGCCATCGGCGCTGCCACTGTTTACACTCTGGAAAAACCATTCATTAGTCCTTTGTTGCTCTCTTTCATACTAATTTATTTTTCGTCGTCCTGCCTGGTGTAGGCGTGTGGTGCTGGCTGGCTCTCTCTCTCTCTCTCTCTGTCTCTCTTTTCCCTGCCCACCCAGCCACAAACTCATCTCACTACACCTCTACCACTCTTGTGGTAGAGGACTCCTAAGAGCTACCAGAGGTGCCCCGCTCCCCACACACAGGGTGTATACACAGAGTGTATACTCCTTCTCGGTGAATGTATAACTGAAAGTTGACTTTAGTCCAGGATTATCTTGAGGGATAAAGTACACTTCCTGGTAAGTAAGGTGCCGTCATGGTGGCCGTAATGATTCCACGACCTTAAATCCAGGATTCTACCACAATACTCTTATTACTCACTGGTGCTGTCCCGTCTTGAGTACTGCTTGGTACTCTCTTCCACCTCCAGAGCGAGAGAGATCTCTGAATTAGAGGGAATACGGAGAACATCAACGGCACGCTTAGACGACGATAAAACATTATTTTATCGTCGTCTATTGGATTATTGGAACCGTCTTAAAGCTCTCCAAATGTACTCTCTGGAAAGGGGACGAGGGAGAATATCAAATTATATGCAAGATACTGGAAGGCCGGGTCCCACATTTGTACAGTAGAATAACAACATACTGGAGCGAAAGGTATGGAAGGAAATGCAAAATAGAACCAGTGAGGATTAGAGGTGCCATAGGCACAGAGAACACTGAACATCAGAGGTCCACAGCTGTTCGACAACCCCCCCCCCTTAGCAAGCATTAGAAATATTGCCGGAACAAAAGTGGATGTATTCAAGAGGCACTTAGATAAGTTCTTGCAAGAAGTGCCTGAACAACCAGGCTGTAGTGGATATGTGGGTCTGCGGGCCGCTGCAAGCAACAGCCTGTTGGACCAAGTTATCACAAGTCGAGCCTGGCCTCAGGCCGGGCTCGGGGAGTAGAAGAACTCCAGAGACCTCGCCAGGTAAGATCCAGGTATGCTCCAGTTGTGATGAACCAGCTATGGTCAAGCAGGTGCAGCGAACCAGCTGGGGTGAACCATCTAGGGGTTCCTGCTCTTTAACCGGACCAAAGTGTTAAGAGAACTCAGATGTTCACTTCAAGTTCCCTATATCCAGCCGTCTCCTTTAACTGGGACGTGCAAACTTATCATTCAAGCGGTCCTTTTAAAAGAGCAGCTGGCTGGTAGGACCATGGATAAAGCGGAATGTGCTTTAAAGGGACGCTGATTTAACAGGGCCAGGGGGGGGGGAGGCGCCTCATAACAGTTCCTCTTTATTGTGAGGTGTAAGGTGATTGGCGGCGGCTTGTTGCTTGTTTAAGGTGTTCCCACGTGGTGCCTTAAAGTGTCTACCCCCCCCCCCTCCCCCCACGCTGTCACTCTTCCCTTTGCCACTGTCTCGTGACCCCCCCCCCCCCAGGATGGGCGTGGGGCGCTCAGTGTGGGCGTGTTGTAGACCTGGGAGGCTTTGGCCAGTTTACCACCGTGGGCTTCATATTGTGGCTCCGGGTTTTCGAAGCTCGTAAACTGTTAATGAATACACACAGCCAGCCGCCATGGCTGAGGGA
>NC_059651.1:1876478-1926478 GCF_020424385.1 Procambarus clarkii | reverse complement strand
CGTGCAGAATACCCACATTGAAAAGCAGAGGTGCAACAGGTACTCTGAGAGAGAACTATCAACATCAGAGGCCCGAGACTGTTCAACACTTCCACTACACATAAGGGACATAACTGGCCGACCCCTCACAGTGTTCAAGAGAGAACTATCAACATCAGAGGCCCGAGACTGTTCAACACGCTTCCACTACACATAAGGGACATAACTGGCCGACCCCTCACAGTGTTCAAGAGAGAACTATCAACATCAGAGGCCCGAGACTGTTCAACACTTCCACTACACATAAGGGACATAACTGGCCGACCCCTCACAGTGTTCAAGAGAGAACTATCAACATCAGAGGCCCGAGACTGTTCAACACGCTTCCACTACACATAAGGGGCATAACTGGCCGACCCCTCACAGTGTTCAAGAGAGAACTATCAACATCAGAGGCCCGAGACTGTTCAACACGCTTCCACTACACCTAAGGGACATAACTGGCAGACCCCTCACAGTGTTCAAGAGAGAACTATCAACATCAGAGGCCCGAGACTGTTCAACACTTCCACTACACATACGGGACATAACTGGCCGACCCCTCAGTGTTCAAGAGAGAACTATCAACATCAGAGGCCCGAGACTGTTCAACACGCTTCCACTACACATAAGGGACATAACTGGCCGACCCCTCACAGTGTTCAAGAGAGAACTATCAACATCAGAGGTCCGAGACTGTTCAACACTTCCACTACACATAAGGGACATAACTGGCCGACCCCTCACAGTGTTCAAGAGAGAACTATCAACATCAGAGGCCCGAGACTGTTCAACACGCTTCCACTACACATAAGGGACATAACTGGCCGACCCCTCACAGTGTTCAAGAGAGAACTATCAACATCAGAGGTCCGAGACTGTTCAACACTTCCACTACACATAAGGGACATAACTGGCCGACCCCTCACAGTGTTCAAGAGAGAACTATCAACATCAGAGGCCCGAGAATGTTCAACACGCTTCCACTACACATAAGGGACATAACTGGCCGACCCCTCACAGTGTTCAAGAGAGAACTATCAACATCAGAGGTCCGAAACTGTTCAACACGCTTCCACTACACCTAAGGGACATAACTGGCAGACCCCTCACAGTGTTCAAGAGAGAACTATCAACATCAGAGGCCCGAGACTGTTCAACACGCTTCCACTACACATAAGGGACATAACTGGCCGACCCCTCACAGTGTTCAAGAGAGAACTATCAACATCAGAGGCCCGAGACTGTTCAACACGCTTCCACTACACATAAGGGACATAACTGGCAGACCCCTCACAGTGTTCAAGAGAGAACTATCAACATCAGAGGCCCGAGACTGTTCAACACGCTTCCACTACACATAAGGGACATAACTGGCAGACCCCTCACAGTGTTCAAGAGAGAACTATCAACATCAGAGGCCCGAGACTGTTCAACACGCTTCCACTACACATAAGGGACATAACTGGCCGACCCCTCACAGTGTTCAAGAGAGAACTATCAACATCAGAGGCCCGAGACTGTTCAACACGCTTCCACTACACATAAGGGACATAACTGGCCGACCCCTCACAGTGTTCAAGAGAGAACTATCAACATCAGAGGCCCGAGACTGTTCAACACGCTTCCACTACACATAAGGGACATAACTGGCCGACCCCTCACAGTGTTCAAGAGAGAACTATCAACATCAGAGGCCCGAGACTGTTCAACACGCTTCCACTACACATAAGGGACATAACTGGCCGACCCCTCACAGTGTTCAAGAGAGAACTATCAACATCAGAGGCCCGAGACTGTTCAACACGCTTCCACTACACATAAGGGACATAACTGGCCGACCCCTCACAGTGTTCAAGAGAGAACTATCAACATCAGAGGCCCGAGACTGTTCAACACGCTTCCACTACACATAAGGGACATAACTGGCCGACCCCTCACAGTGTTCAAGAGAGAACTCGATAAAGGATACCTGATCAACCAGGCTGTGACTCATACGTCAGGCTGGGAGCAGCCGCGTCCAAAAGCCTGGTTGACCAGTCCAGCAACGAGGAGGCCTGGTCGAGGACCGGGCCGCGGGGTCGCTGAGCCCCGGAAATCACCTGAAGGTAACCAAGCATCGTTCCCTTCTACACTGACAATTTGTTTAATTTTCTGCTAGTCATTGTAATATGACCTTCAGGCAGTTGAACCACCACTTCCCCGGTACCTCATTACCTCTCATTGTCTCGACTATTATATCATAGTCACATATACCAAATGTTCTTGTACAATATGTGGTTATCTTCTTGACGTTATCTTGAGATGATTTCGCGGCTTTTTTTAGTGTCCCCGCGGCCCGGTCCTCGACCAGGCCTCCACCCCCAGGAAGCAGCCCGTGACAGCTGACTAACACCCAGGTACCTATTTTACTGCTAGGTAACAGGGGCATAGGGTGAAAGAAACTCTGCCCATTGTTTCTCGCCGGCGTCTAGGATCGAACCCAGGACCACAGGATCACAAGTCCAGCGTGCTGTCCGCTCGGCCGACCGGCTCCCATATAGCTAGAACTATGTATAGAAATATGTGTATAGAACATGTGCCACCAGCGTAGCATTATGGGCTGCTTCTAATGTCTTCAATATTTTGTCAAATTGGTCAAGTTAATACAAGAAAAACAAGATCTTTCTAATCAAAAGAAATGTGTTGACATGGATTGAATACCATTGTTTTCCATATTACTGGTAAGTCATGTGACCGGTGTGAGGCGTGGACCGGTAGAGCTCCGGTCAACTCTAGACCGCTGCTCTACTACACCTGCAGTTGACCGCTGCTCTACTATACCTGCAGTTGACCGCTGCTCTACTACACCTGCAGTTGACCGCTGCTCTACTATACCTGCAGTTGACCGCTGCTCTACTACACCTGCAGTTGACCGCTGCTCTACTACACCTGCAGTTGACCGCTGCTCTACTACACCTGCAGTTGACCGCTGCTCTACTATACCTGCAGTTGACCGCTGCTCTACTACACCTGCAGTTGACCGCTGCTCTACTACACCTGCAGTTGACCGCTGCTCTACTACACCTGCAGTTGACCGCTGCTCTACTACACCTGCAGTTGACCGCTGCTCTACTACACCTGCAGTTGACCGCTGCTCTACTACACCTGCAGTTGACCGCTGCTCTACTACACCTGCAGTTGACCGCTGCTCTACAGGGTTCCCTGGGACGTGGGGCGGTGTCCCCAGCGTTTAGGGCCTGTGGGACGTCACGTGACCAGGTCAGGCCTCCATATACCGGGTGCGCCTCCTAATGGTATTGTGAACTTCTTTATCTTCCTGGAATTCATTGTTGATAAACAGGTGGGGCGGGGAGACGACAGGTGGGGCGGGGAGACGACAGGTGGGGCGGGGAGACGACAGGTGGGGCGGGGAGACAGGTGGGGCGGGGAGACGACAGGTGGGGCGGGGAGACGACAGGTGGGGCGGGGAGACAGGTGGGGCGGGGAGACAGGTGGGACGGGGTGACAGGTGGGACGGGGTGACAGGTGGGGCGGGGTGGGAGGGGGCGGGAACAGGAGGATGACGGGAGACACAAGCCAGGGCGACGGGAGGTCTTCGGATCGATGACCTAGTAACGTTTCCAGAGCCGGTGCGGCCGGTGGTGTATCCGGCCTCTGAGGGCGGTGGTGTATCCGGCCTCTGAGGGCGGTGGTGTATCCGGCCTCTGAGGGCGGTGGTGTATCCGGCCTCTGAGGGCGGTGGTGTACCCGGCCTCTGAGGGCGGTGGTGTATCCGGCCTTTGAGGGTGGTGAGTGGGTGTAAGGGGTATAGAGGCAAGTGTAGGTGGGCACAAAGGGTTGATATAAGTGGGCATAGCGGCTGGCGATTGAGCTCCAGCTATCAGACCCGGCCAGTTAGTTATCGGTCTTCTGGTGGAGTGATATCCTTTTCCAGCTTGAGGTTAGTGGTGAACCTGCACTCTCTTGGGTCTCCACTCTGCAGGTGTGAGGTGTCGCCTGGTGCCCCACACACCCTATACTCTGCCTGTGTCACCTGGCACTGTATGTCGGTCGTGTCGACGTGTTCTCACCTATTGTCGTGCCTCAGTTCTTCCATCTTGAGGGAGTTGTTCCTAGTATCTCCTAGTTTAGTTTATTCCAGTCTTCTCCTTGCTAGAGCAGCATTTTCTCCTATTTCTACGCACTCTCGCACTGTTTATATTCACTGTAAACATTTCCTCCTTGTCAATCTCTCTTAATTCTGTAAGGTGTTTGTCATGTCTTCCCTGTTTACCTCCTTCAGTCCTTCCTTGTACCTCTATCCCATCTAATTCACGGACAAGCCTCCTTGAAAACCTCTGAACCTTTTCAAGTTTTTTTTTTTTTAAGTGGAGGGACTCCATGACGAGGTTGCATATTATAGGATTGGTCTCACGTTGGTGCCGTGTAGGGTTTTGAATGTTTTCTTATGGAGGTTCCTTAATGCTGTGCAAGTCTTTGAAAGTTTCGAGCATGCCGCTAATCAAACCACCTTTGTAGCTTGCCTACATCATCTTCGAGTATTCTGCAGTTTTTTCTTCTGCTCTGACAATTATGCACAATCTTGGCCAGTACTACATTATGAGCCCAATAACACTATGGTCACATTTGTCCAAAGCTTTTCTGAAATCTGTGTACATTACATCAGTGTTTTGCTTGTCTTCCATGGCACCTCAGGCCATGTCACAGTGGTCTAGCAACTGTGAGAGGCAGGAGCGTCCTCTTCTGAGCTACGGTGCCACAGCTACGAGAATTAAACTATCAGCATAGGTTAAGGAAACAATTTCACGCTCCCTAGAAGATAGAAGAATCAGTAGTTATGATCACAACATTCAAGATACCGAGGGGAATATAAAAGGTGGGCAAGAAGAGCCTGTGTGAGCGATGAAAGTAGGAGAGGAGGATATAAGTGTGAGCTTGGTGTGCACAATAAACTATCAGCCTCCGGCGGCAACAATCAGAAGTGTCAGTGGGACACGTAAATGAGTGTAAGAAATGTGAGGAAGTTCTCCATCCGTGTACAAGTTGTCAACAAAGGGAATGCGTTGAAACAACAGGTTGTGGAAGCCACCTCTCCAAAAATTTGGTCCAGAATCAACAAGGAATTTGAATGTCAGGACAGTTTAATTTTAACGCAAAAGCTATAACAAGGCCCATCACTGAAGGTATATCAAAGCACTTGAGACTGATCGGTATAGCGACGACCTTGCTTCTTGCATGGTCGGTGTTCAATCCCTCATAGTCCAACTCGCTGGACACTTTCCTTACTCCGTTTCCATGTCACAGCTCTTCCTGATATCCAAGTGTTATATAGGTTAGCACTTTATAGTAATTACTTTCGCCTGGAATACTGCTCTGGTGGAGTCCCCCAATCCTGCCACTTACCCGTGGCAGGCTTGGGCACTCCACTTATATAGTTCTCCATCTTGAAACCTTCTCTCTGACTGTGGCTGTGTTGTATCCATCAGGTACTCCCTTACCCAGTTTGTAGTGTTGCCAGGTACCCCGGCCTGCCTCGCCATCTTGTTCACCACTCTTTACTGACCAACACTTGCAGAGGATTTTTTTGACAATGTAGGAAAATACTGTACATTCTCCCCAGCCATCTTTCTCTTTCCTGTCTTAGTAACATTGTCATAGAACTCCATCAAGTTTGTCAGTCACTTTTCCTTTTTAAATATCCATGATTCTCTTGTTACAAAGTTTATCAACTATTCTTGATTACTGTCAATAAGACTTTTCTCAGAATATATATCAAAGACTCGTGTCTGTAACTTAGTTCCTCCTGCCTCTCCTCTTTTTTAATATTGGAATTACATTTGTCATTTCCCAGTATTCTGGGAGATCTCCTGTTTGTTTTATGAATAATGTTAGGTATTAGGTGATAAAGTGAGTGATGAGCCTCCTTCAGCAGCTGTGGCGACATTGTCTTCTGGTATTGTCTGATACAGTTCCTCCAGGCTTGTTTTGACCTCTTCTGCAGTGACCAATGTGTTATCCAGTGTTTCTTCTGGCCTTTTATCTCGCCCCATTGGTCTCCACGGTGGTTCTTTTGGTGATGGTGAGAGTGGTCTTGGAGGAGGATATTGTGGGAGTGATGATGGAGGTGGTGGTGTTGATCTATCAGTGACTAGGGGATAGTGAGGTGTAGCTCTTTTTGTCCAGATTACTGGCCTTGTTGTATTGTTGGTGGGAGTGGTGGTAGTGGTGGTGATAGTGGTGGTGGTGGTGGTGGTGGTAGTTTGACTGAGTTGCGTGGTGGTGGCGGGCGAGGCATCAGTCAGGTGGCGGCCGTGGTGGAGGGAGGAGGTACTGTGGCAGAGCTCCGCCAACCGTCGACACCCGCACCACAGGCCGGGCGGGTCGTCTGCCACAGTGAGACCAGCCACACCACAGTTCACACACCACAGTACTCACCGCGGGTACTCCCTCCCACTACTGTCGTCTCAGCGTGGTGACGGTGTGGAAGGGACCCGGAAGGACAGGCAGAGTTCCTAGTGCTTGGAGTCACATCTGAGTGCGGTTTGGGTGGCGTGTGTGTGTAGGGGTGTGTTAGTGTAGTCTGTGTAAAGTGTCCAAGTGGCGAGAGTGTAACTTGGAGCTTTTGTAGTGGGAGTGTTGACACCGTCAGTGCCTCCGTCGCCAGCCACCTCCTACAGTCTCCCAGGTGGGTAGTGACACCCTTGTTCACTGTGACTGTGATGTGCTTCCCTCTCTCCCTCCGTGTAGCGTCTCTCACCACCCTAGCAACACCAGCACCAGCAGTAGACACCCTACAGGAGTGTAATGTCATACTAACCGCCGGTATACACCCACCACTACAGACGTCTCCAGCTTGACCCAAGTTAACATACACCATTACAACCCCTGTCTGTGCACCCGAGCACTGGAGGTTGTGCAGTGAACAACCTCAGGTATACTGTCTGTTCTGAACCAGTGGTGGGTAGGTGGCCCTCTACCACTGGTCTGATGGTGGGCAGGTGGCCCTCTACCACTGGTCTGATGGTGGGTAGGTGGCCCTCTACCACTGGCCTGATGGTGGGTAGGTGGCCCTCTACCACTGGTCTGATGGTGGGTAGGTGGCCCTCTACCACTGGCCTGATGGTGGGTAGGTGGCCCTCTACCACTGGTCTGATGGTGGGTAGGTGGCCCTCTACCACTGGGCTGATGGTGGGTAGGTGGCCCTCTACCACTGGTCTGATGGTGGGTAGGTGGCCCTCTACCACTGGTCTGATGGTGGGTAGGTGGCCCTCTACCACTGGGCTGATGGTGGGTAGGTGGCCCTCTACCACTGGGCTGATGGTGGGTAGGTGGCCCTCTACCACTGGTCTGATGGTGGGCAGGTGGCCCTCTACCACTGGTCTGATGGTGGGCAGGTGGCCCTCTACCACTGGTCTGATGGTGGGCAGGTGGCCCTCTACCACTGGTCTGATGGTGGGCAGGTGGCCCTCTACCACTGGTCTGATGGTGGGCAGGTGGCCCTCTACCACTGGTCTGATGGTGGGTAGGTGGCCCTCTACCACTGGTCTGATGGTGGGCAGGTGGCCCTCTACCACTGGTCTGATGGTGGGTAGGTGGCCCTTTACCACTGGTCTGATGGTGGGTAGGTGGCCCTCTACCACTGGTCTGATGGTGGGTAGGTGGCCCTCTACCACTGGTCTGATGGTGGGTAGGTGGCCCTCTACCACTGGTCTGATGGTGGGTAGGTGGCCCTCTACCACTGGTCTGATGGTGGGTAGGTGGCCCTCTACCACTGGTCTGATGGTGGGTAGGTGGCCCTCTACCACTGGTCTGATGGTGGGCAGGTGGCCCTCTACCACTGGTCTGATGGTGGGTAGGTGGCCCTCTACCACTGGTCTGATGGTGGGTAGGTGGCCCTCTACCACTGGTCTGATGGTGGGTAGGTGGCCCTCTACCACTGGTCTGATGGTGGGTAGGTGGCCCTCTACCACTGGTCTGATGGTGGGTAGGTGGCCCTCTACCACTGGTCTGATGGTGGGTAGGTGGCCCTCTACCACTGGCCTGATGGTGGGTAGGTGGCCCTCTACCACTGGCCTGATGGTGGGTAGGTGGCCCTCTACCACTGGTCTGATGGTGGGTAGGTGGCCCTCTACCACTGGCCTGATGGTGGGTAGGTGGCCCTCTACCACTGGCCTGATGGTGGGTAGGTGGCCCTCTACCACTGGTCTGATGGTGGGTAGGTGGCCCTCTACCACTGGTCTGATGGTGGGTAGGTGGCCCTCTACCACTGGTCTGATGGTGGGTAGGTGGCCCTCTACCACTGGCCTGATGGTGGGTAGGTGGCCCTCTACCACTGGCCTGATGGTGGGTAGGTGGCCCTCTACCACTGGCCTGATGGTGGGTAGGTGGCCCTCTACCACTGGTCTGATGGTGGGTAGGTGGCCCTCTACCACTGGTCTGATGGTGGGTAGGTGGCCCTCTACCACTGGTCTGATGGTGGGTAGGTGGCCCTCTACCACTGGCCTGATGGTGGGTAGGTGGCCCTCTACCACTGGTCTGATGGTGGGTAGGTGGCCCTCTACCACTGGCCTGATGGTGGGTAGGTGGCCCTCTACCACTGGTCTGATGGTGGGTAGGTGGCCCTCTACCACTGGTCTGATGGTGGGTAGGTGGCCCTCTACCACTGGTCTGATGGTGGGTAGGTGGCCCTCTACCACTGGCCTGATGGTGGGTAGGTGGCCCTCTACCACTGGCCTGATGGTGGGTAGGTGGCCCTCTACCACTGGCCTGATGGTGGGTAGGTGGCCCTCTACCACTGGTCTGATGGTGGGTAGGTGGCCCTCTACCACTGGTCTGATGGTGGGTAGGTGGCCCTCTACCACTGGACTTACTTATAATGACATAGAAACAAACTTGAGGTAATCGTCAGGATAATTTTGATAATTTAAGTGTCTCTCACAAGAGACAAATATGGCTGCCAAGGCGTGTTTGTGCACTGTAAACTGACAGTCGGGACCGGAGGACAGCAATACACTAACAGCAGACCCATGAGCTGCTGCTGCTGCTGCTGCTGCTGCTGCTGCTGCTGCTGCTGCTGCTGGGCTTAAAGGCCTAGCAACCTCCGTGGCGTCTCATAATCCACACTATCATGTCTTTGCCTGGCGCTAGGTATCATTTCATTTATTTAATAGCGTATTGTTTCCTGTATGGAGTTGGAGTTCTTAACGATCCCTTTCTAGATGCAATTGTCAAGGGTGAACATCAGGTGCAACACCTTGTCAATTAAAAGGCTTAATTCATGTGTTGGTTGCTTGGTAAGGTTATCTTGAGATGATTTCGGGGTTTAGCGTCCCCGCGGCCCGGTCCTCGACCAGACCTCCTATTGTTATGCACCCCCCCAGGAAGCAGCCCGTAGCAGCTGTCTGGAAAGACTGACATCTTTCATCAGACAGACGCATCAGAAAGTCAACGCCAGCAATCGACAGCCAATTAATGCACAACTATGTTCTACCCACTTCAAGACCCCGAACCAATATGGCAACCCGTTCTCGCACTATTGTATAGTCAATATTGACTTATTAAATACGTGCATATGTGACATACGAAACATACTAGTTTACCTTGAAAAGCTTCATAGAAAACACCGACCTTACCTAACCTACTTAGTATGTTAAGATAAGCATCTTATTGCTTCGTAATTACAATTATTACCTAATCTATAATAGGTATAGGTTAAGTAATAATTGTAATTACAAAGCAATAAAATGCTTATCTTAAGATACTAACAAGGTTAGGTAAGGTCGGTGTTTTCTATGAATCTTTTTAAGGGTATCTATTATGTTTAGTATATCACCTATGCAAGTTGTTAATAAGTCAATATTGACTTTACGAATTTGCGAGAACGGGTTGAATTATTACTTAACTTATTATAGGTATATGTTAAGTAATAATTGTAATTACGAAGCAATAAGATGCTTATCTTAACATACTAAGGTGGTTAGGTAAGGTCGGTGTTTTCTAAGAAGCTTTTCAAGGTAAACTAGTATGTTTAGTATGTCACATATGCACGTATTTAATAAGTCAATATTGACTGTAAGAAAGTGCGAGAACGGGTTGAATATAGAAGCAGCAAGAGGAAGTATGGGCCAATAGGCCTTCTGCAGTTACTTCCATTGTTATGTTCTCATTCCCATTGTTTCGTGTTTGTCTTCTCTTTCACCTCACCCAAAACTTTTGTGCCATTTCACCTCACCCAAAACTTTTGTGCCATTTCACCTCACCCAAAACTTTTGTGCCATTTCACCTCACCCAAAACTTTTGTGCCATTTCACCTCACCCAAAACTTTTGTGCCATTTCACCTCACCCAAAACTTTTGTGCCATTTCACCTCACCCAAAACGAGTAGAAGTATGATTGTATTTTGTGTGTAAATTAAGTCTTTGAAAATGTAATAAGGAATTACGAAATGCGTTCAGGCATCAGACCAGGAATAAAAAGAATGAATTTTGGAGAGTTACTTTATCAATTACTCCCGACAGTGAAGAAGAACGTAAGAAATATTGAGAAGATTCGTGTTAGAATGATTAATCTTACCCTTTCCCTCATATTCAACAACATATATATATATATATATATATATATATATATATATATATATATATATATATATATATATATATATATATATATATATATATATATATATATATATAATATAATATAATATTGGTGTATACTGGCAGGAGGTTATCTTGTCTCACTGAATGACCGCATATTCTGTATTAACTATCGTCTGGTTTAGGGCTTCTATCCCTCTAAGAGTCTAACTAGTATTCTTGCATCAGGGTTTAGTTGGAAGAACAGTTCTCCAAAACTCGTGTTCGATTTTCAAAGTGAAGAAAAAGAAGGAAATAGCTATAGAGTGTATTACACTTATTATACAATTGAATAATAAGTGTAATACAATCTATAGTTATTTACTTTTTTCTTCAAGCAACAGCCTGGTGAACCAAACTCTCACACGTCAAGGCCGGGCTCGGGGAGTAGAAGATCTCCCAGAACCCCATCAAGCATAGCATGGGAGAGGTCCCCTCTTCATGTAGGGGAATACATCCTTGTTTGGGAGGAGAGGTCCCCTCTTCATGTAGGGGAATACATCCTTGTTTGAGAGGAGCGGGCCCTCTGGGATGAGAGGATGCGTCCTCCCTACACCTCCCATCGTGACTGGACAGCCGCCAGGTGCCAACATCCAGTATGGCGGCTCCGCCATTGTGCACCCCATCCTCCCCGAGGTGGTCGTGGCCACAAGTGACAATTCCATGTTAAGGATTGCCTCGTCAAGGCCGCCTTAGCTGCGTGTGTCAGCCACTGGAGGCTGAGCGCATCTTGGCGGTCCACAAGTGGCCGGCCGCACAAGACAATAACTGGACACAGTGGGAGTCTGAGCGGTGAACACAGTGTTGAGAAAGGCTTCCCCTTCACGGCAGTAACAGTGCCGGCAGCTGTGACACGCACAACCCCTCAGTTTGAATAGGCAAATTGAGTGGTGCTGGTTTTGGGTGTGTTGACCTCGGGTGGTGGCAGCAGTTGTGCTTATTGTGTTCTACCACAGACGTGGCCAAGTGGCCACAGTTATACAGTGACAAGCAGCATATAAAGATTTTATTGTGCCCTCCATGGACAGTGATAGAGATCTGACAGAGAACATAGTGAGCGCCAGAACCTCAGGTGATTGTAGTGTGTTGACAATGGTAATGTCTGTACATTCCCCTGTCTTGCAGACACAGTTAAAGGTCTGTGCTGCTATAAATAGTGTGGTGGGTTATTGAGCACTCATCCCCTGAAGGTGACTGATGGCCGGAGTGACGCCAGGAGTGTGTTGACAGTGGGGGAAGGGGGCACTTGTGCACCTCTCCCAGGCTCGGCAGTGAATGCACTCTGTTACTCAAGTAACTCTTGTAAGTTCGTCGTCCTCGTTCCGGATTTTCAAAGCTATTATAAGATTGGCAACCATTGCTATGGTGCTCGTGGCATCATGGTTATTTTTATGTTTTCAAGTCGTCTGAATTTCAATTTCCACTCGTGTTATCTTGTGTCAACGTCAACTCTTGACACTGGTTGCTCTGTCCACCCCATTACTCTGTCCACCCCATTACTCTCTCCTCCAGATATTTGTCCATGTCCGCTGTCACTGCTGGCGGGGGGGGGGGGGGCACTGTTTCCGCAAGTGCTGTAGGAAAATAGGTGTTGTGCTTCACCTGTGTGTGCTGAGGGATGAGCTTCAGCTCTCAGGTGTGTCCACCTTGACTGCTGCACAGGTTCCTCCACCTTAACTGCTGCACAGGTTCCTCCACCTTGACTACTGCACAGGTTCCTCCTCGCGTCTTAGATAAAGGAACAAATATAATGCACTAACACTAATAAAGTTACTTATAATGTGTGGGTATATTTGAGCACTTTGTTTCCTCGTGTGTTCTTGTCTCTGCAGTGGCTCCACTCTTACAGTGACATGTGGTTTAGTTCATTTAATGTTTCCTCGTAACTTACACCTCTCCACTCCGGAACTACTTACATGGTATGCCTTTGGACTCAAGCTTCGTGTTGTGTTTAACGAACTAAGAATACGACGCCAGCGTTACATATTCCTGAACTGGTCTGACATATGTGGTATACAAGATCCTGAACGACTCCTTAAGATTCTTAGAGGCAGTTCTTGTGTGTCAATATTTTTCTTGTATATCTTTCACCTTGAAGGGGAGCCGGTCGGCCGAGCGGACAGCACGCTGGACTTGTGATCCTGTGGTCCTGGGTTCGATCCCAGGCGCCGGCGAGAAACAATGGGCAGAGTTTCTTTCATCCTATGCCCCTATTACCTAGCAGTAAAATAGGTACCTGGGTGTTAGTCAGCTGTCACGGGCTGCTTCCTGGGGGTGGAGGCCTGGTCGAGGACCGGGCCGCGGGGACACTAAAGCCCCGAAATCATCTCGAGATAACCTCAAGATAGCTGAGTCGAGGCACCCTCCCCCCCTCACCCACCCACACACACACACATCTGTACACCAGTTGATTGACAGTTGAGAGGCGGGACCAAAGAGCCAAAGCTCAACCCCCGCAAGCACAATTAGGTGAGTAACCACCCACAGACCCACTCCGCACGCGAGGGAGTAAAACTGTGGCAAACACTCCACAACAGTTGAATTAATGTCACTCAATTTTTTATTTAGAAAGTTCCATCCCGTCAAACTCACAACCTGACTGCAATATTGGTTTTCCGTCGGAGCAACGTTGCTGTTACATCATACCATGAGGTCTAGGCCAACATCATACCATGAGGTCTAGGCCAACAACATACCATGAGGTCTAGGCCAACATCATACCATGAGGTCTAGGCCAACATCATACCATGAGGTCTAGGCCAACATCATACCATGAGGTCTAGGCCAACATCATACCATGAGGTCTAGGCCAACATCATACCATGAGGTCTAGACCAACATCATACCATGAGGTCTAGACCAACATCATACCATGAGGTCTAGGCCAACATCATACCATGAGGTCTAGGCCAACATCATACCATGAGGTCTAGGCCAACATCATACCATGAGGTCTAGGCCAACATCATACCATGAGGTCTAGGCCAACATCATACCATGAGGTCTAGGCCAACATCATACCATGAGGTCTAGGCCAACATCATACCATGAGGTCTACCTCAACATCATACCATGAGGTCTACCTCAACATCATACCATGAGGTCTAGGCCAACATCATACCATGAGGTCTAGGCCAACATCATACCATGAGGTCTAGGCCAACATCATACCATGAGGTCTAGGCCAACATCATACCATGAGGTCTAGGCCAACATCATACCATGAGGTCTAGGCCAACATCATACCATGAGGTCTAGACCAACATCATACCATGAGGTCTAGGCCAACATCATACCATGAGGTCTAGGCCAACATCATACCATGAGGTCTAGGCCAACATCATACCATGAGGTCTAGGCCAACGTCATGCCATGAGGTCTAGGCCAACGTCATGCCATGAGGTCTAGGCCAACGTCATACCATGAGGTCTAGGCCAACGTCATACCATGAGGTCTAGGCCAACGTCATACCATGAGGTCTAGGCCAACGTCATACCATGAGGTCTAGACCAACGTCATACCATGAGGTCTAGACCAACGTCATACCATGAGGTCTAGACCAACGTCATACCATGAGGTCTAGACCAACGTCATACCATGAGGTCTAGACCAACATCATACCATGAGGTCTAGACCAACATCATACCATGAGGTCTAGGCCAACATCATACCATGAGGTCTAGGCCAACATACCATGAGGTCTACCTCAACATCATACCATGAGGTCTACCTCAACATCATACCATGAGGTCTAGACCAACATCATACCATGAGGTTTAGACCAACATCATACCATGAGGTTTAGACCAACATCATACCATGAGGTCTAGACCAACATCATACCATGAGGTCTAGACCAACATCATACCATGAGGTCTAGACCAACATCATACCATGAGGTCTAGACCAACATCATACCATGAGGTCTAGACCAACATCATACCATGAGGTCTGGAGCGGACAGTCCAGCAGAGTGGGTCTGGACCGGACCGTCCAGCAGAGTGGGTCTGGACCGGAACGTCTGAGATGGTCTCACAACACGCACCAACACTGGCTCGGACTCTAATTATTGCTAGTGTGTGTATTGTGTGTGTGGGGGAGGGGGGTGGGTGACGAGTGTACCCCCCTCGTGTGTGGGGTGATGGGTCCCCCCCCCCTGTAACTCCCCCTCCGTGAGTGCACCCACTGATGAGTGCCCACATGTCCTCTCATTACCTATAGTCTCCCTCCCATGCAAGGTGCACTTGTAATTAACTTGTCAATATTGGTGATTAAAAGCTCTCTCACACACGCAACAGGGTGTGCAGGAGGGTTGAGTGCGTGCACGGACTCGCACTCACACGCACGCACTCACTGACGGCTGAGTGGGGACACAAACACTCAAACACTGACTTGGGTGTGTATTGTGTGCTGACCTGTTCACTCAGCCTGACGGCTGAGTGGACAGCGCTCGGGATTCGTAGTCTAGGGTTCGGTGATCCAATCCCCGGTGGAGGCGGAAACAAATGGGCAAAGTTTTTCACCCTGATGCTCCTGTTCACTTAGCAGTAAGTAGGCACCGGGGAGTTAGACAACTGTTACGAGCTGTTTCCTGGAGATTGTGTGTGTGTAGGGGAGGGGGGGAGGGGATCAGTCGATTGATTGACAGTTGAGAGGCGGACCCAAAGAGCCAGAGCTCAACTCCAGCAAGCACAACTAGGTGAGTATACTCACGTGCGCACTAACACACACACACACACACACACACTTGTACACGCACGCTTGTACACGCACGCACGCACACGCACGCACAGGCCTCAATATAGGCGTCATGTGACCCAGATTTATTAAGGCTTAAGGAATGACACGTTCTGCAAATTTCATTTGGGTATGAATGCTAATTTTGGTTCAAACGTAAAGTTTAATATACCATATTTGACCGACCCATCTGCCACCACCACCACCACCACTACCACCACCACCTGCCACCACCTGCCACCACCACCTGCCACCACCACCACTACCACCACCACTACCACCACTACCACCACCTGCCACCACCACCACCTGCCATCACCACCACCACCACCTGCCATCACCACCACCACCACCTGCCACCACCACCACCACCACCTGCCACCACCATCATCACCACCACCACCACCTGCCACCACCACCACCACCTGCCACCACCACCTGCCACCACCACCTACCACCACCACCTACCACCTGCCACCACCACCTGCCACCACCACCTACCACCACTACCACCACCTGCCACCACCACCTACCACCACTACCACCACCTGCCACCACCACCACCACCACCTGCCACCACCACCTACCACCACCTGCCACCACCACCTACCACCACCTGCCACCACCACCACCACCTGCCACCACCACCACCACCTGCCACCACCACCTGCCACCACCACCTACCACCACCACCTACCACCACCTGCCACCACCACCTGCCACCACCACTACCACCACCTGCCACCACCACCTACCACCACCTGCCACCACCACCTACCACCACTACCACCACCTGCCACCACCACCACCACCTGCCACCACCACCACCACCACCACCTGCCACCACCACCACCACCACCTCCCACCACCACCACCACCTGCCACCACCACCTACCACCACTACCACCACCTGCCACCACCACCTGCCACCACCACCTGCCACCACCTGCCACCACCACCTGCCACCACCACCACCACCACCTGCCACCACCACCACCACCTGCCACCACCACCTACCACCACTACCACCACCTGCCACCACCACCTACCACCACCTGCCACCACCACCTACCACCACTACCACCACCACCACCACCTGCCACCACCACCACCACCTGCCACCACCACCACCACCACCACCTGCCACCACCACCACCACCACCTGCCACCACCACCACCACCTGCCACCACCACCTACCACCACTACCACCACCTGCCACCACCACCTGCCACCACCACCTACCACCACTACCACCACCACCACCACCTGCCACCACCACCTGCCACCACCACCTACCACCACTACCACCACCACCACCACCAGCCACCACCACCACCACCACCACCTGCCACCACCACCTGCCCCCACCACCTACCACCACTACCACCACCTGCCACCACCACCTACCACCACCTGCCACCACCACCTACCACCACTACCACCACCACCACCTGCCACCACCACCACCACCTGCCACCACCACCACCACCACCACCTGCCACCACCACCACCACCACCTGCCACCACCACCACCACCACCTGCCACCACCACCTACCACCACTACCACCACCACCACCACCTGCCACCACCACCACCACCACCACCTGCCACCACCACCTGCCACCACCACCTACCACCACTACCACCACCTGCCACCACCACCTACCACCACCTGCCACCACCACCTACCACCACTACCACCACCACCACCACCTGCCACCACCACCACCACCAGCCACCACCACCACCACCACCTGCCACCACCACCACCACCACCTGCCACCACCACCACCACCACCTGCCACCACCACCACCACCTGCCACCACCACCTACCACCACTACCACCACCACCACCACCTGCCACCACCACCACCACCACCTGCCACCACCACCACCTGCCACCACCACCTGCCACCACTACCACCACCTGCCACCACCACCACCACCACCTACCACCACTACCACCACCTGCCACCACCACCTACCACCACTACCACCACCTGCCACCACCTGCCACCACTGCCACCACCTGCCACCACCACCACCTACCACCACCACCACCACCTACCACCACTACCACCACCTGCCACCACCACCTGCCACCACTACCACCACTGCCACCACCACCACCACCTGCCACCACCACCTGCCACCACTACCACCACTGCCACCACCTGCCACCACCACCACCACCACCTACCACCACTACCACCACCTGCCACCACCACCTGCCACCACCTACCACCACTGCCACCACCTGCCACCACATACTCGCCCGTTAATCTTCTCACATTATACACACATTTCTTAAGACGTATTTGTCTTAAGAGGAATTTCCTTGTTAACAGATTTACGAAGCTCTTATATTTTAATCTTGTAAACTAATGAGGCTGCTGTTGTTGTTGTTGTTGTTGTTGTAGCGGCTCCCGCACCACCACCTATTACCTGGGGGGGGGGGGGGCGGGGAGTCGAGAGTCGAACCCTGAGGAGGGGCATGGGGGTACAGAGCCCGACCCCCCCCCCTCTATGGCTTACGTAGTGGGGTTGTGAAAGTTGTTGATTAATGTGTTGCTGGTGGTGGGTGTGTTGGCACCCCTCCCCCCCCCCCTGGCTCACAAACACTCACATGCCCATGCCACACACCCCCCTCGTCCCCCCCCCATACACACACACACACACACACCTCCCCCATTCAACACGGGGGCGCAGCCCGTCCTCACAAGCAATGGTTAAATGGTTGTTAATTAAGCCGTCTACCCTTTGGTTTACACACGAAAAACATTAATTATCCACAGCGGTTTACCTTCGACTTCCTGTGTAGCAGTGACACTTGGGATCACAAATAATTATCACCAGAACTCAAGCACCGAACTCTACCTATTCTAGTCCTAACTGTATTGAAAAAAGTTATTCATTTCTGTTTATATCAAGAAAATACCGTTGTTTATGGTGTGTCAGAGAGACCCGTTAAGACACTTTACGGGAGCTGGGCTCAAGCAGGGAGGCTGGGGGGGGGGGGGGGTGTTCAGCATCACTGGCACATGACCCGGGTCATCTCCACCATGTGTCTCATGTTGCTGGTGGTGGTGATGCTGGTGGTGGTGATGCTAGTGGTCGTGGTGGTGGTGGTGATGCTGGTGGTGGTGGTGGTGGGCCAGCAAGTGGTCCACTGGTGGTGGGCCAGCAGGTGGTCCACTGGTGGTGGGCCAGCAGGTGGTCCACTGGTGGTGGGCCAGCAGGTGGTCCACTGGTGGTGGGCCAGCAGGTGGTCCACTGGTGGTGGGCCAGCAGGTGGTCCACTGGTGGTGGGCCAGCAGGTGGTCCACTGGTGGTTGATACCTGGTTGATACCTGGTTGATGGGGTTCTGGGAGTTCGTCTACTCCCCAAGCCCGGCCCGAGGCCAGGCTCGACTTGTGAGAGTTTGGTCCACCAGGCTGTTGCTTGGAGCGGCCCGCAGGCCCACATACCCACCACAGCCCGGTTGGTCCGGCACTCCTTGGAGGAATAAATCTAGTTTCCTCTTGAAAATGTCCACGGTTGTTCCGGCAATATTTCTTATGCTTGCTGGGAGGACGTTGAACAACCGCGGACCTCTGATGTTTATACAGTGTTCTCTGATTGTGCCTATGGCACCTCTGCTCTTCATTGGTTCTATTCTACATTTTCTTCCATATCGTTCACTCCAGTACGTTGTTATTTTACTGTGTAGATTTGGTACTTGGCCCTCCAGTATCTTCCAGGTGTATATTATTTGATATCTCTCTCGTCTTCTTTCTAGTGAGTACATGTGGAGGGCTTTGAGACGATCCCAATAATTTAGGTGCTTTATTGCGTCTATGCGTGCCGTATATGTTCTCTGTATTCCCTCTATTTCAGCAATCTCTCCTGCTTTGAAGGGGGAAGTGAGTACTGAGCAGTACTCAAGACGGGACAACACAAGTGTCTTGAAGAGTACAACCATTGTGATGGGATCCCTGGATTTGAAAGTTCTCGTAATCCATCCTATCATTTTTCTGGCTGTCGCAATATTTGCTTGGTTATGCTCCTTAAACGTTAGGTCGTCAGACATTATTATTCCCAAATCCTTTACATGCTGTTTTCCTACTATGGGTACATTTGATTGTGTTTTGTACTCTGTATTATGTTTAAGGTCCTCATTTTTACCGTACCTGAGTACCTGGAATTTATCACTGTTAAACATCATGTTATTTTCTGATGCCCAGTCGAAAACTTTATTAATATCAGCTTGAAGTTTTTCAATGTCCTCAGCCGAGGTAATTTTCATACTGATTTTTGTGTCATCTGCAAAGGATGATACGAAGCTGTGACTTGTATTTTTGTCTATATCTGATATGAGAATAAGGAAAAGCAGTGGTGCAAGGACTGTACCCTGAGGTACAGAGCTTTTCACTGCACTTGGACTAGATTTTATATGGTTGACAGTTACTCGCTGAGTCCTGTTTGACAGAAAACTGAGTATCCAGCGTCCTACTTTACCGGTTATTCCCATTGACTTCATTTTGTGTGCTATCACGCCATGGTCACATTTATCGAAGGCCTTTGCGAAGTCCGTGTATATCACATCAGCATTCTGTTTCTCTTCTAATGCCTCAGTGACTTTGTCGTAGTGCTCAAGTAGCTGTGAGAGGCACGATCTTCCCGCTCGAAATCCATGTTGGCCTGGGTTGTGAAGGTCATTGGTCTCCATGAAATTGGTGACCTGACTCCTAATCACTCTCTCAAATACTTTTATGATGTGCGATGTTAGTGCAACTGGTCTATAATTTTTTGCCAATGCTTTGCTCCCTCCCTTGTGTAGAGGGGCTATGTCTGCTACTTTAAGTGCATCTGGTATCTCCCCCGTGTCCAAGCTCTTCCTCCACACTATACTGAGTGCCTGTGCTACCGGCACTTTGCATTTCTTTATAAATATTGAATTCCATGAGTCTGGACCTGGGGCCGAGTGCATGGGCATGTTTTCAATTTCTTTTTCAAAATTTAGTGCGCTCGTGTTTATATCAGTTATATTTACAGGGGTTTGAATATCCCGCATAAAGAAATTGTCTGGATCTTCCACCTTCATGTTGTTTATTGGAGTGCTAAACATGTCCTCATACTGCTTTTTTAGGATTTCACTAAATTCTTTGTCATCCTCCGTGTATGAACCTTCACTTGTACGAATAGGTCCAATACTGGCAGTGGTTTTTGCTTTTGATTTCGCATATGAGAAAAAATATTTTGGATTTTTCTTTATTTCCTGAATTGCTTTCTGTTCTAACTGCCTTTCTTCAGTTTCATATGAGTGTTTCAATTTCCGCTCGATTTCTTCAATCTCCCTATTTAAATTATTCCTTCTTTGACGGGAAATTCGTGTCTGCATAAGCAGTTCCGTTATTTTTTTCCTGCGTTTATAGTGTCGTCTGCGTTCTCTTTCTACGTTAGATCTCTTTCTGGCTTTCCTCAAAGGAACATGTTTCAGACAGACTTGATACGCTTCTGAAGTAAGTTTTTCTATTCCTTCTGTAGGACTTGTATTATTTAGAACAGTTCCCCATGGAATGTTTGTAAGTTCCCTGTTTATGGAACACATAAACCTGCTGGCCCACCCGCTGGTGGGCCAGCAGGTGGTCCACTGGTGGTGGGCCAGCAGGTGGTCCACTGGTGACACCATGTTAGTGGTGCTAACACTTGCCAGGACCACCAGCCTCCCTCACCCCTAACATCACCACCATCACTATATCTCACCACCACCATCCACCACCACCATCCACCACCACCATCCACCACCACCATCCACCACCACCACCATCCCGGAACACACACTGCTGGAACACGCAACTTGGAGAGTATAGTAAGATATGGGGCGAGGTGTGGCGAGGTGTGGCCGTCCACCAGTAAGGTGAGTGTGCCACACCCGGGATGTACAAGGCACCTGTGCCACACCCGGGATGTACAAGGCACCTGTGCCACACCCGGGATGTACAAGGCACCTGTGCCACACCCGGGATGTACAAGGCACCTGTGCCACACCCGGGATGTACAAGGCACCTGTGCCACACCCGGGATGTACAAGGCACCTGTGCCACACCCGGGATATACAAGGCACCTGTGCTATACAACAATTAGATAAGTTCCTGCACGAAGTGGTCCACCCGCCGGGTTGTAATGGATGTGTGGCCCGGGAGCCCCACCCCACCAACACCTGTCTGGCTCACAAGCCTGGCCGTCAGGCTGGGGCTTCAGGCTGGGGCTTCAGGCTGGGGCTTCAGGCTGGGGCTTCAGGCTGGGGCTTCAGACTGGGGCTTCAGGCTGGGCTTCAGGCTGGGCTTCAGGCTGGGCTTTAGCCTGGGCTTCAGGCTGGGCTTAGAGAGAACAACTCCCACAATCCATTATTGGTACAATTCAGATACAATCCAACCTATTTAGATTTCATATATAACAATCCACTTCGGCTGAGTAGTTAACACATCTAAAATCAATATAATATCCAAGAAAAACCTTCTATATACAGACTGTTACCTGATAATTATTAAATAGCCAAAATATTGTGGCCACTTGGCCACTTAAGTCATACTGCTTGTAAGGGAGAAGAGATATATACCATAATACACACACATGGAGAATACATAAAGGCCGGGCCGCAAGCCTGCGCAATAAGGGGCTACATATTGGAGTGAGAGATATGGCAGGAAGTGCAAAATAAACCCAATGAAAAGTAAGGATGCCATAAGCACAGAGAACAGTGTAAACATCTGTCTTCCACCTCTCGTTAGGCTCTTGCCAACATATATAGGAAAAAATTAAAGTAATATTGTTGGATTTACGGTGGAAGCTTTAAAGAGAAAAACCAGACTAGTTTCTGTTGGGATTACTTGATCAGTCTGGCTGTGATGGCTGTGTGGGCCTTGGAGCAATGAAGACAAACATGTTCATAAGCCTGGCAGTCACCAAGATGGCTGGCTACAGGCCAGGCTCGGGCAGAACAACTAGGGAACCCCTGCACAGGCACTCCACAGGTAAACATGTGGGGAGAGTGTGAGGTGGCCCCCTGCCCTCACCCCCCCCCACCCTTGATGTCAACACATAATTTTTACTAGCCCGTGACATGTGTCACGGGTGGAGGACATGTGTCACGGGTGGAGGACATGTGTCACGGGTGGAGGAGAGGGCGGACCAAGTGCTGTCAGTGTGTCAGTGTGATGGCGGCCGTCGTCTAGGTCGGAGCTGGTGACCAGATGCTGTGTGCTTCCTCGCCTGTGTGTGTGCTGGGTGAGCTCTAGCTCCTGGCTCCCATCTTTGTCATGGCTCAATGACTCTACAATGGACCACTTACTGATCCTCTATATCTTTCCTTAACCAAGGCGGCTTTGTTTACATTTATTAATCAGTTTACGAGTTCCAAACATTGCAAGCCAAGGATGTGACTGTTATAAATAAATCAGTTTTTTGGAGCTCAAAGTGTTTAATAAAGGTAAACAAAGCCGCCATGATTGAGGAAAGATGCACAGGTTTCGTAAGAGGTGGCGTACATGACTGATGCATCCTGGCCCTGCCTCGTATCATGCCTACACGTGTGAAACTGTTTGAAGTTGGCCTCGGCCGCCATGTTGCTCACATCATTAACTCCCTTCTCGTGCACTAATTGTCTCCTTACACCTGTGTGGCTCATCTGGGTCCCCAGGTCCTGCCGCACCTTCATCTACACCTCTTCTGTGGTGAATATGTGTGGCTGGTGGAGTTGTGGTGGTGATGTTGGAGAGACGGAGCTGGGAACGGGGCTTGGGAGAGATGAAGGGACTTGCCCATCAAGGCCTGCAGTGTGGAGGGTGACGTAGCCCTCTGCTGCGTCACACAGGGGAGGGTCTGCTGCGTCAGCGTCACACAGGGGAGGGTCTGCTGCGTCACACAGGGGAGGGTCTGCTGTGTCAGCGTCACACAGGGGAGGGTCTGCTGCGTCACACAGGGGAGGGTTTGCTGTGTCAGCGTCACACAGGGGAGGGAGGGACGGAGGGGCTGGTGCTGGAGACATTTGGATGAGTGCATCATGCAGGAGTTGTGACATTTGGACCCCTCGTGGTGTTCCCAGCGGTGCCTCCATCTTGACACCAACACAAATATAGAGAACATTTACCATTCCCTTGACTCCTGGACACCGTGGCTAGCCATCAAGAGGTCTAGCCATCAAGAGGTCTAGCCACGGCCGGGAGACAACTGGCATTGGCGTGTTGCTGTGTGACTCTTGCCTCTACTGGTGTGTGTACACGCCTCGGGTAGTCCTGTTACTGCCCCATACACAGCACCCAGGAAGCTCTCACTATGGCAACAATTCACGAGGATAGTAAATTGATGTTGTACCGCTTGTGAATATTGTAACATGTTGGTAAACGGTCCTGTCTGTGTGTGTGTGTGTGTGTGTGTGTGTGTGTGTGTGTGTGTGTGTGTGTGTGTGTGTGTGTGTGTGTGTGGTGAGAGGCGGGAGACAGTGACAGAGAGACAGTCTGGGGTTGAGAGCTCACCAGGACGGCTCACACGCCCACCTTCACAATATATAATGGCTTCTAAAATTAACTTAAAAACGAAAAAAATAGCGTGTTTACCAGCTCCCCCTCGTGTGTGTGTGTGTGTGTGTGTGTGTGTGTGTGTGTGTGTGTGTGTGTGTGTGTGTGTGTGTGTGTGTGTGTGTGTGTGTGTGTGTACTCACCTAGTTGTGTCTGCAGGATCGAGCATTGACTCTTGGATGCCGGTGTGTGTGTGTGTGTGTGTGTGTGTGTGTGTGTGTGTGTGTGTGTGTGTGTGTGTGTGTGTGTGTGTGTGTGTGGGGGGGGGGGGGGCAGGATGTGTGAGGTTGTAGAGACGTGTGGTGGGGGTCGCTCGTCTGACTCACTGCCCCCCCCCCCCACTCTTGTCCTGCATGAGAGCTGCTCTTTAAACTCTTAACTTCTCAATTTCATTCCTCTAACTCAACTTTAAGGAGGTCACTCTTTAGGCCGGTTGGTTCATCTCGGGTTCCATGTGTTGTCGTATTTCCTGTGTTGAACCGTTTGTCTCTCTTTCACGTTTTCTGTATAAATACCTTGTACTTCGCAATCATGTCTCCTCTACCTGTCCTCTCTATTTTCCCAGCGATGGGACTTTTGCTTTATTAAGTCTGACCTTGTATGCTATTTATCAGAGTTCTGGACCCAACATTGTGGTGAACCACATAAGGTTTCAAGTTTGTCTTGTCCTCTATTACGTTCGGGTTCCAAACTGGTGCTGCGTACTCTTGTAGTGGTGTACTCACCTAATACTCACCTAATTGTGCTTGCGGGGGATGAGCTTTGTCTCTTTGGTCCCGCCTCTTAATTGTCAATCAACAGGTGTACAGGTTCCTGAGCCTACTGGGCTCTATCATATCTACACTTGACACTGTGTATGGAGTCAGCCTCCACCACATCACTTCCTAATGCATTCCATTTGTCAACCACTCTGACACTAAAAAAAGTTCTTTCTTTTTGTGTGTAGTGTGTGTGTGTGTGTGTGTGTGTGTGTGTGTGTGTGTGTGTGTGTGTGTGTGTGTGTGTGTGTGTGTGTGTGTGTGTGTGTTTACTCTTTATACCTGCAGGATCGTGCTAGCTCTTGGACCCCACATTTCGAATCGTCGAATATCAAATGTAGAGACTTACAATCTTTTTCCATATCTTCTACATATATTTCTCTCTCTCACACACACACACAGCCTCAGGATACAGCCCGGTGCAGCTGTCTAACGCCCAGGTACCTATTTACCGCTAGGTGAAATGAACGTTGCCCAATTGTTTCTGTCTCTGCTACGAATTGTACCCGGGTCCATGTATTTACGTACCTAGTGGTCCATGTGCGTGCGTGTGTGTATGAACAAGGTTGTATAGCAACATTTGACGGGAAGGTAATATTGTGTGTGTGGGGGAGTCTTGTGTAACAAATGGTTGTCCTTGGCTGACATAACCTTCACTACCTCCTCTCTTGGCCAACACCTCCTCATCTTTATGGTGAGAGGCAGAGCTAAAAGCCTTTACGACGGGGGAGGCATTTGGTGAAGTGTGTGGTGTTGGGTTGGTGCTCTTGGTCTCCAGGAAACTCTCTAATTCATCCATTTCTCAACACCAAAGTGCACTTCCCCTTCCCCATACCGCCCCAGGTAACTCAACACCCCCTCATCTTACTCATCCTCACCGCTCACACCACTTCTTACCCTTACACACACACACACACACACACACACACACACACACACACACACACACACACACGCAGAGAGAGTAGTGGGAAAATGGAATGCACTTCAGGAACAGGTTGTGGAAGCAAATACTATTCATAATTTTAAAACCAAGTATGATAGGGAAATGGGACAGGAGTCATTACTGTAAACAACCGATGCTCGAAAGGCGGGATCCAAGAGTCAATGCTCGATCCTGCAGACACAACTAGGCGAGTACAACTAGGTGAGTACACACACACACACACACACAGTAAACACATCCATTTACGGCCGACAAGAATGACCAACTTACCCGACTTGTCTAGTCCCGAGACGCTAATTGACCAAAGACATAAGATCAATTGTGCGAGAGACACTTACTGCCAGGGATGGATTTGACCTCTACCCTCAGCCCACCCTCAGCCCACTCTCAACCCACTCTCAGCCCACTCTCAGCCCACCCTCAACCCACCCTCAGCCCACCCTCAGCCCACCCTCAACCCACTCTCAGCCCACTCTCAGCCCACTCTCAGCCCACCCTCAACCCACCCTCAACCCACCCTCAGCCCACCCTCAACCCACTCTCAGCCCACTCTCAGCCCACTCTCAGCCCACTCTCAGCCCACACTTAACTACAACTACAGCTAACCTCGTGATGGGAGGGGTTGAGTGAGGCTTTGGAGAATGTCAAGTTAGACTTGTACATGCTTATAGATGAGAGATGAGTGTGGGTACTGATGATGGTGACGCCTGAACCATCTGGAGACGCCACTGTGTTGGGTAACAAGTGAACCAGTGAACCAGTGAACACAAGTGAACCAGTGAATACAAGTGAACCAGTGAACACAAGTGAACCAGTGATCCAGTGAACACAAGTGACCCAGTGAACACAAGTGACCCAGTGAACACAAGTGAACCAGTGAACACAAGTGAACCAGTGAACACAAGTGACCCAGTGAACCAGTGAACACAAGTGAACCAGTGAACACAAGTGAACCAGTGAACACAAGTGACCCAGTGAACACAAGTGACCCAGTGAACCAGTGAACACAAGTGAACCAGTGAACACAAGTGAACCAGTGAACACAAGTGAACCAGTGAACACAAGTGAACCAGTGAACACAAGTGAACCAGTGAACACAAGTGAACCAGTGAACACAAGTGAACCAGTGAACACAAGTGAACCAGTGAACACAAGTGAACCAGTGAACACAAGTGAACCAGTGAACACAAGTGACCCAGTGAACACAAGTGAACCAGTGAACACAAGTGACCCAGTGAACACAAGTGACCCAGTGAACACAAGTGACCCAGTGAACACAAGTGACCCAGTGAACACAAGTGACCCAGTGAACACAAGTGACCCAGTGAACACAAGTGACCATTGACCAAACACAACCATCGTGTTCAACTACCATCACAAAGTGTTCACTCAACCAGCAGATAACGTCGCCAACTAGGACAACTACCATCACAAAGTGTTCACTCAACCAGCAGATAACGTCGCCAACTAGGACAACTACCATCACAAAGTGTTCACTCAACCAGCAGATAACGTCGCGAACTAGGACAACTACCATCACAAAGTGTTCACTCAACCAGCAGATAACGTCGCGAACTAGGACAACTACCATCACAAAGTGTTCACTCAACCAGCAGATAACGTCGCGAACTAGGACATACGCAGGAAAAAATAAATTGTGTTATATTCTTGCGAGGTTTGATATAAATACTAAATTTACGAGAAAATTTTTCCCTATGAATTAGGATATCTAAAAATGGCAGACATTTGTCAATTTCAATCAATAGTAAATTTTCTAGAGGGGGACTTTATCACTGATCTAGTCTTGCTAAAACATTCATCTGAATTTACATTTTAAGGCCAAATACACAAAATATCAACATGCCTAAACCATGGAATGTTTACACGGCTAAGTTTACAAACAAATTAATTTTCAAAAGTGTGTAGGTAAGTGCACACAGCCGAGCAGAGGTACAGTATAAAGTCTGGAGGAGGAAGTGAGTGGAGGAGGAAGGGGGAGGAAGACATCAAGGAGGAGGAAGACTAATAAGAGGAGGAGGAGGAGGAAGGAAGACATGGATGCACAAGATGGTGTCTGGGAGAGGAGGGAGGAGCAGGCTGGACCACGAGCCCACTCATGGCCCGTATCCACACAAACTTACAATTGTTTCTTAATGGAAGACCTGCCAGTGATCCAGAGAGCTTTGATGGGGCGCGCCAGGTCTGGCGGGGGGATGGGGGGAGGCACGTGGTGGGGGGGGACACTACTGTTCCAGCCAGCAGTGGATGGAACAGGTCAATAAGTAGCCGCTCACCTTGAGTTCACTACAGTGTAGTGACAAATGTCATTTTTGACTTGGCATCTCGTTTGAAAGGTTATGCAGTTCATCAATTTTGTTGCATTGGTTGTTGTTGTATCGTAGGCCTTGTATTGTAGTTGTTGTATTGTGGGTTGTCAACACTCGGCTCCTCTGACGTGGTGACGACAGCTCTGTTGCATCTTCCTTTCCCACCATGGAATAGTTGACTGTAATAGTTTTAATTTGTTTGCTATTACATAATCCAGGAACTGGAATTGTTCATTTGTTAAAGGGAACGTTGAACATGTACAAGAGGAGGAGGTTACTGTAGTGTGTACTGTGCTGTGGTGTGTACTGTGCTGTGGTGTGTACTGTGTTGTGTACTGTGGTGTGGTGTGTACTGTGGTGTGGTGTGTACTGTGGTGTGGTGTGTGCTGTGGTGTGTACTGTGTTGTAGTGTGTACTGTACTGTGGTGTGTACTGTACTGTGGTGTGTACTGTGCTGTGGTGTGTACTGTGCTGTGTACTGTGGTGTGGTGTGTACTGTGCTGTGGTGTGTACTGTGCTGTGGTGTGTACTGTGCTGTGGTGTGTACTGTGGTGTGGATAATAGTGCCAGACACGGGGTGCCAGGGTCTTGGGTGCACTATGGGTTACCCCACGCCCCCCCCCTCCCCCCCTCCCTGGCAAGAGTGTTTACTGGGAAAGAAAGATAAATTATAGCCAACTGTTAGTTATTTATTTTTGTTCACAGTAGCGTGTTTGTGCGCTTAGTTCTGTGAGTCACAGCCAGACCCTCAGGGGCCCCTTCTGTGATGAGGAGACCCTCAGGGGCCCCTTATGTGTCTCAGGGATGAGGAGACCCTTAGAAGGCCCCTTATGTGTCTCAGGGATGAGGAGACCCTTAGAAGGCCCCTTATGTGTCTCAGGGATGAGGAGACCCTTAGAAGGCCCCTTATGTGTCTCAGGGATGAGGAGACCCTTAGAAGGCCCCTTATGTGTCTCAGGGATGAGGAGACCCTTAGAAGGCCCCTTATGTGTCTCGGGGATGAGGAGACCCTTAGAAGGCCCCTTATGTGTCTCAGGGATGAGGAGACCCTTAGAAGGCCCCTTATGTGTCTCAGGGATGAGGAGACCCTTAGAAGGCCCCTTATGTGTCTCAGGGATGAGGAGACCCTTAGAAGGCCCCTTATGTGTCTCGGGGATGAGGAGACCCTTAGAAGGCCCCTTATGTGTCTCAGGGATGAGGAGACCCTTAGAAGGCCCCTTATGTGTCTCAGGGATGAGGAGACCCTTAGAAGGCCCCTTATGTGTCTCAGGGATGAGGAGACCCTCAGGGGCCCCTTATGTGTGCACAAAAAGAAAGCGGTAAGCACTTGCAAGGGATACAAGAGCCAGGAGCTGAGACATAAGGACGGGATGAAGGAACAATACATAGCCACTTGCAACCTCGGGGGATCGAACCTCAGTCCTGTAATATAGACGGGCCTCCCCTCTACCAACCACTCCATAATACACCACTACCGCTTATCCATTATCCAAACTGCTTTCCGTTAATTGACCTGTTCATATATATATTTCTTGTTCTCTTGTGTGGGTAGATGCTAATGGAATCATTTTCTTTTTTCAGGTAAGTGTAGAGAGACGAGAGTCCGTAAGTATGTGGTGTACTCACCTAGTTGTACTCACCTAGTTGTGCTTGCAGGGGTTGAGCTCTGGCTCTTTGGTCCCGCCTCTCAACTGTCAATCAACAGGTGTGTGTGTGTGTGTGTGTGTGTGTGTGTGTGTGTGTGTGTGTGTGTGTGTGTGTGTGTGTGTGTGTGTGTGTGTGAGGTCAGGTCATTGTGAGGGGCGAGCAGTAAGCAGTTATGACCATATTGCACTTGGGACGGATATAGGGAGAAGGATTTGGGATAAGGGCGGAGGGAAGGAATGGTGGCCAACTACCTGGATGTTCGGGGATTGAACACCGCCCTGCACGACGCGAGGCTGTCGCTCTACCTTCTAGATCACGTGGTTGGGCGTTTGTGTAATTACTTAAGTCTAATTTTATGTGCGCGCGCGCGTTTGAGAGAGAAAGAGAGAGAGATTTGAAATAATTTGATCCCCCTACCCCATCCCCTCCACCCTATACACACACTTTCGCTGGAAGGCAGAAGACCCCGGGGAGACATGATCACCAAATACAAAATTCTCAGGGGAATTGACAGGGTAGACAATGATGGATTATTTAACACAGCTGGTACACGAATAAGGGGACACAGGTGGAAACTGAGTACCCACATGAGCCACAGAGACATTAAAATAAACGTTTTCAGTGTCAGAGTAGTAAACAAATGGAATGCATTAGGCAGTGATGTGGTGGAGGCTGACTCCATACACAGTTTCAAGTGTAGATATGATAGAGCCCAGTAGGCTCAGGAACCTGTACACCAGTTGATTGACGGTTGAGAGGCGAGACCAAAGAGCCCGAGCTCAACCCCTGCAAGCACAACTAGGTGAGCACACACACACACACACACACACACACACACACACACACACACACACACACACACACACACACACACACACATACGCACGCACGCGCGCGCGAGACCAGTGATCAGTGGTAATCCCGAAACTTCCAAATAACTTCAGTATTGTACTACACAATCCTGTCCCACATTGTTGAAGCTGTCATATACCATCATGGTGGAGTGTCCCAGTACCAGTGGGAACATGTACCACCATGGTGGAGTGTCCCAGTACCAGTGGGAACATGTACCACCATGGTGGAGTGTCCCAGTACCAGTGGGAACATATACCACCATGGTGGAGTGTCCCAGTACCAGTGGGAACATGTACCATCATGGTGGAGTGTCCCAGTACCAGTGGGAACATGTACCACCATGGTGGAGTGTCCCAGTGGGAACATGTACCACCATGGCGGAGTGTCCCAGTACCAGTGGGAACATATACCACCATGGTGGAGTGTCCCAGTACCAGTGGGAACATGTACCATCATGGTGGAGTGTCCCAGTACCAGTGGGAACATGTACCATCATGGTGGAGTGTCCCAGTACCAGTGGGAACATGTACCACCATGGTGGAGTGTCCCAGTACCAGTGGGAACATGTACCACCATGGTGAAGTGTCCCAGTACCAGTGGGAACATGTACCACCATGGTGGAGTGTCCCAGTACCAGTGGGAACATGTACCATCATGGTGGAGTGTCCCAGTACCAGTGGGAACATGTACCACCATGGTGGAGTGTCCCAGTACCAGTGGGAACATGTACCATCATGGTGGAGTGTCCCAGTACCAGTGGGAACATGTACCATCATGGTGGAGTGTCCCAGTACCAGTGGGAACATGTACCATCATGGTGGAGTGTCCCAGTACCAGTGGGAACATGTACCACCATGGTGGAGTGTCCCAGTACCAGTGGGAACATGTACCATCATGGTGGAGTGTCCCAGTACCAGTGGGAACATGTACCATCATGGTGGAGTGTCCCAGTACCAGTGGGAACATGTACCACCATGGTGGAGTGTCCCAGTACCAGTGGGAACATGTACCATCATGGTGGAGTGTACCAGTACCAGTGGGAACATGTACCATCATGGTGGAGTGTCCCAGTGGGAACATGTACCACCATGGTGGAGTGTCCTAGTACCAGTGGGAACATGTACCACCATGGTGGAGTGTCCCAGTGGGAACATGTACCACCATGGTGGAGTGTCCCAGTACCAGTGGGAACATATACCACCATGGTGGAGTGTCCCAGTACCAGTGGGAACATGTACCATCATGGTGGAGTGTCCCAGTACCAGTGGGAACATGTACCATCATGGTGGAGTGTCCCAGTACCAGTGGGAACATGTACCATCATGGTGGAGTGTACCAGTACCAGTGGGAACATATACCACCATGGTGGAGTGTCCCAGTACCAGTGGGAACATGTACCACCATGGTGGAGTGTCCCAGTGGGAACATGTACCACCATGGTGGAGTGTCCCAGTACCAGTGGGAACATATACCACCATGGTGGAGTGTCCCAGTACCAGTGGGAACATGTACCATCATGGTGGAGTGTCCCAGTACCAGTGGGAACATGTACCATCATGGTGGAGTGTCCCAGTACCAGTGGGAACATGTACCACCATGGTGGAGTGTCCCAGTACCAGTGGGAACATGTACCACCATGGTGAAGTGTCCCAGTACCAGTGGGAACATGTACCACCATGGTGGCGTGTACCAGTACCAGTGGGAACATGTACCACCATGGTGGAGTGTCCCAGTACCAGTGGGAACATGTACCACCATGGTGAAGTGTCCCAGTACCAGTGGGAACATGTACCACCATGGTGGAGTGTCCCAGTACCAGTGGGAACATGTACCACCATGGTGGAGTGTCCCAGTGGGAACATATACCACCATGGTGGAGTGTCCCAGTACCAGTGGGAACATATACCACCATGGTGGAGTGTCCCAGTACCAGTGGGAACATGTACCACCATGGTGGAGTGTCCCAGTACCAGTGGGAACATGTACCACCATGGTGAAGTGTCCCAGTACCAGTGGGAACATGTACCACCATGGTGGAGTGTCCCAGTACCAGTGGGAACATGTACCACCATGGTGGAGTGTCCCAGTACCAGTGGGAACATGTACCACCATGGTGGAGTGTCCCAGTGGGAACATATACCACCATGGTGGAGTGTCCCAGTACCAGTGGGAAC
The DNA here is from genome assembly GCF_020424385.1 of Procambarus clarkii. NCBI lineage: Eukaryota > Metazoa > Arthropoda > Malacostraca > Decapoda > Cambaridae > Procambarus > Procambarus clarkii. The sequence continues at coordinate 1,893,817 of NC_059651.1, read as the reverse complement.
ATATACCACCATGGTGGAGTGTCCCAGTACCAGTGGGAACATGTACCACCATGGTGGAGTGTCCCAGTGGGAACATGTACCACCATGGTGGAGTGTCCCAGTACCAGTGGGAACATATACCACCATGGTGGAGTGTCCCAGTACCAGTGGGAACATGTACTATCATGGTGGAGTGTCCCAGTACCAGTGGGAACATGTACCACCATGGTGGAGTGTCCCAGTACCAGTGGGAACATGTACCACCATGGTGGAGTGTCCCAGTAACAGTGGGAACATGTACCACCATGGTGGAGTGTCCCAGTACCAGTGGGAACATGTACCATCATGGTGGAGTGTCCCAGTACCAGTGGGAACATGTACCACCATGGTGGAGTGTCCCAGTACCAGTGGGAACATGTACCATCATGGTGGAGTGTCCCAGTACCAGTGGGAACATGTACCACCATGGTGGAGTGTCCCAGTACCAGTGGGAACATGTACCATCATGGTGGAGTGTCCCAGTACCAGTGGGAACATGTACCACCATGGTGGAGTGTCCCAGTACCAGTGGGAACATGTACCATCATGGTGGAGTGTCCCAGTACCAGTGGGAACATGTACCACCATGGTGGAGTGTCCCAGTACCAGTGGGAACATGTACCACCATGGTGGAGTGTCCCAGTACCAGTGGGAACATGTACCACCATGGTGGAGTGTACCAGTACCAATGGGAACATGTACCACCATGGTGGAGTGTCCCAGTACCAGTGGGAACATGTACCACCATGGTGGAGAGTAGTAGGGTGTACGACTCACAGACGATATTTTTTTTTGGGCAGAGGACCCCTGTGAGTCGTACGACTCACAGACGATATTTTTTTGGGGGGGAAATATCGTCTGTGAGTCGTGGGGGTTTTCAGGCAAATTTGGGGAGTCACAGATTTGGAAGTAAGGAATTCTTATGAGGAAAATAATTTCTGAGATCTTAGAGGTTTGTTAAGCATTCTTAATAGGAAAATAAGTAGGAAAATCTTAAAGAAAAGTTTTAGAAAAAATCGTGTTTGTGTCACAGCATTTCCAGATAAACTCTATGGACATCCTTTGCCCGTTTTCAATCACACATTTTCAAAGAGCATTTTCAGAGAATATTGTCTTAGACGTTTTGTTAAGGAAAACAGACAACTTAGCCATAACATTTAGTTTTATATCCATTTACCGCTATTTCACCTGTAAAGACCAAAATTGAACAGAGCCCAGTTATAGACAGAAATTCGTCAGAGACCATTTTATACCTAAAAATGAACAGAGTCTACTTTGAGAGCAAAATTAGTCAGAGACAGTTTTAAGCTCAAATTTCATCAGTGTCCTGTAATCCGTGAAAATTCATCAGAGTCCATTTTATACCCAATTTTCGTCAGAGTCTACTTTGTGAGCAAAATTAGTCAGAGACAGTTTTAAGCTCAAATTTCATCAGAGTCCAATTATCAACAGAAATTCGCCAGAGTCTACTTTGAGAGCAAAATTCGTCAGAGACAGTTTTAAGCTCATATTTCATCAGAGTCCAATTATCAACAGAAATTCGCCAGAGTGTACTTTGAGAGCAAAATTCGTCAGAGACAGTTTTAAGCTCATATTTCATCAGAGTCCAATTATCAACAGAAATTCGCCAGAGTCTACTTTGAGAGCAAAATTAGTCAGAGACAGTTTTAAGCTCAAATTTCATCAGTGTCCTGTAATCTGTGAAAATTCATCAGAGTCCAGTTCTTGATCGAAATTCATCAGAGTCCAGTTTTCTAGCAAAATTCGTCAGAGTCTATTTTATACCGAAAATTCGCCAGAGTTCACTTTGTGCCAAAATATTCAGAGTCCAGTTCATGATCGAAATTAATCAGAGTCCAATTAAAGACCCAAATTTGACAGAGACCACATTTTCACTACTAGCAGTCCAATCCCCCTGAAATTTTAAACAGTCATATTTCAGACGTAGTAAATAAGATCAAGTCAGTTACCGAGCTCCAGCTCTTGTCCCCCTGTATTTGCATATTTTCTCTATATTCAGCTGTATTCTTCACATTTTTTCCATGTTTTCTGTGTTCATTCCATGTTCTATAAATGTTCACAGCATGCTCAGTTCAAATTTTTTCTGCCGTTTTCCCCGTATGTTCACTATGTTCTTTGTCATATTTTCATGTGCATCATATGTTCTCTGTATAACTTTTATACTCAATATTCATGTTCTCAATGTTCTTAGCTTGTTCTTCACATATTCAGTGTTCATTCTTTGTATTCCCTATGTTCCTTATCATGTCTTCATATTCTCTATAAGTTCATATTCCCTGCATGTTCACTCTATTCATCAACTTTTTCTTACATGTTTCCTGTGTTCACCGCATGTTCACTGTGTTCATTCCCCTACTTAACCTCAATTTTTTATGTTCTTTGTTTCTTCCATTCACTAACTAGTTCTTTGTCAAATAATATTATACTGCATTACAGTTCCCTCAACAATTTTAGTCACCAAGTTTTTATTTGCAAAACTATGTCAAAGTAATTCTCGTAGTCAACTTAATAGTTCTACCAACCCCGTTCTTAAACAAATCTACACTTTATTCAGTTCCAAATTTACAAAGACAAACCTTTCTCGTAACTTCTTAACTAAAAATCTTTCGCCAATCAACTAAAACATAGTCACTTTCGTCATTTTTCAACTAAACTTATCCATAGTCAACAGAAAATAACCGTGTTCATCATGTTTCATTGTCATTTCTTATCTAAAAATTATCCGCCAATCATCAGAAAAGTCATGTTCATCATGTTTTGTCTTTTGCTCAACTAAAAGTATTCATCGGTCAACTAAAAATAGTTACTTCATCATGTTTCCTTGTCATTTCTTAACTGAAATATCACTTCTCTCATCTGAAAATAGTCAGGATTAATCTCATTCAACACCGTTCTTAACTAAAACAACCTTTCTCTTAGCAAAAATAGTCAAGGGAAACGTTTCCAATACTGTTCATAACTAACTTTATCCATCGTCATTCAACTAAAAATAATAACTTTCATCATTTCCTAACTAAACTTATTCCATAGTCAACAGAAAATAACCGTGTTCATCATATTTCATTATCATTTCTTGTCTAAAAAAAATATCCGCCAATCATCAGAAAAGTCATGTTCATCATGTTTTGTCTTTTTGCTTAATTAAAAGTATTCATCAGTCAACTAAAAATAGTTACTTCATCATGTTTCCCTGTCGTTTCTTAACTGAAATATCACATCTCTCATCTGAAATAGTCATGTGTAGCCTCTTTCCAACACTGTTCTAACTAAAGTAACCTTTCACATCGCTAAAATAGTCATATTCATCATTGTTCCTAACTAAAATTATATGTCGTTAAGTAAGAAAAATAGTCAAAGGTACTCTCCGTAACACCAAAGTTACTCTTCGAGATAACAAAAGACACTCTCAAACACTCAAAAATTTACTCGCATCCTCAAAGTTATTCTCAGAGTCATCAAAAAGTTAATCTCAGTCATAAAAATGCTATTCTCTAAGTAGCCTTTCATTCATCAGAGAAACTTTCTAAGACATCTTCGTTCATTAGAGTTAATCTCAGAGGCATAAAAGTTATTCTCAGAGCTATCAAACTTGTTCTCGATGCCATCAAAAAGTATTTTCTCGTTCATCAAAGTTAATCTCAGAGTTAACAAAGGTAATCTCTAACTCACTTTCGTTCAACATATTAATTCGCTAAGTCCTCAAAGTTATTCTCTAAGACAACAAAGTCTTTCTCAGAGCTATCAAACTTGTTCTCAAAGTCATCAAAGTTAATCTAAGACATCATTTTTCATCAAAGATATTCTCTCTAAACCATCAATGTTCTTCTCTAAGACATTAAAGTTATTCTCAGAGTCACTTTCGTTCTTCAGAGAAACTTTCCAAAACATCTTTGTTCATCAAGTTATTCTCGGAGTCATCAAAAGGTATTCTCTAACTCACTTTTGGTCATTAAAGTTAATTTCGATGTTATTAAAGTTTGTCTCAGATACATCTAAAGTTAATCTTAGAGTTATCAAATGTAATCTCTAACTCACTTTTGTTCATCAAAGTTGATCTCAGAGTTAACAAAGGTAATCTCTAACTCACTCTCGTTCATCAAAGTTGTTTCAAAGACATCAAAGTTAATCTCAGAGTTATCCAAAGATATTCTCATGTCCACAAAAGTTATTCCAAGAGACGTCAAAGTTAATCTCAGACATCTTCGTTCATAAAAGTTATTCTCAGAGACATCTAAAGTTATTCTCTAAGACATCAAAGTTATTCTAAGAGCTATCAAAAGTTATTCTCAGTCATGATATGTTATTCTCTAAGTAACCTTCCATTCATCAAAGACATTCTCTAAGTCCTGAAAGTTATTCTCTAAGACAGCAAAGTTATTCTCAGAGTCATCAAAGTTATTCTCTATGTCATCAAAAAGTTATTCTCTGAGCTAACAAAATACTACTCATGTTCTCAGAAGTCATTCTCAAACTCATCAAAGTTATTCTCAGAGTCATCAAAAGTTGTTCTCTAAGACATCAATGTTGTTATCTACGACATCAAAGATGTTCTGTAAATCATAAAAGTTAATCTTAACTCACCTTCGTTCATTAGAGAAACTTTCCAATCCATATTCGTTGACCAGAGTTATTCTCAGAGTCATCAAAGCGATCTCTAATTCATCTTCGTTCTCCAAAAAGTTGTTCTCTAAGACACCTTCATTCATCAAAGAAACTCTCCTTCTTCCATCATGTTATTCTTTAAGACATCTTCAGTCATAAAATTTTCTCTCCAAAATGTAACTAGTTCAGCTTTTCATACCAAACCTGCACTTGTTAAAATATATTTCCTTAGTCGCTTTACCCTAAAACTGTTCTCTGAACTACACTGTTCAAATCTACGTAACCTATCCTCTCCACCCAATGTTACTTACCTAACTTAACCTGCATAACCTAACTTTACCTATCTTACCTTACCTTACCTATCTTACCTAACCTAACCTAACCTAACTTTACCTATCTTACCTTACCTATCTTACCTAACCTAACCTAACTTATCCTGCTTAACCTAACTTTCCTATCTTACCTAACTTTACCTATCTTACCTAACTTAACCTGCATAACCTAACTTAACTTAGCCTGCTTAATCTAACTTACCTACATTACCTAACTTAACCTGCATAACCTAACCTGCTTAACTTACCTTACCTTACCTATCTTACCTAACTTTACCTATCTTACCTAACTTACCTACATTACCTAACTTAACTTAACCTGCTTAACCTAACTTACCTACATTACCTAACTTAACCTGTATAACCTAACCTGCTTAACTTAACTTACCTTACCTTACCTAACTTACCTACATTACCTAACTTAACTTAACCTGCTTAACCTAACTTACCTACATTACCTAACTTAACCTGCATAACCTAACCTGCTTAACTTAACTTACCTTACCTTACCTATCTTACCTAACTTACCTGACTTAACCTAACTTAACCTGCTTAACCTAACTTACATAACTTAACCTAACTTACCTAACTTAACCTAACTTACCTACATTACCTAACTTAACCTGCATAACCTAACCTGCTTAACCTAACTTAACCTAACTTACCTACCTTACCTAACTTAACCTGCTTAACCTAACTTACATAACTTAACCTGCTTAACCTAACTTATTTAACTTATCTTACCTATCCTAACGTAACATAACTTGCTTTACCTAACTTAATCTTACATTCCCTAACTGATGTATCCTAACTTATCTAGTCCAACCAGACATGATTTAACTTACATAAGTATTCCTTCTTGTCTTTTGTGTTTCGTCAATCATTGTCTCATATTCATTTACTCATTTCATTAGTTAATTTCTCGAATGGTCACTTTTGCATTTCAAGTGTTATTTGTTAGAGATTGGATATTTAAGCATTTCAAAGAATTTTTGTTATATATGGGCATTTACTCATTTCATTAGTTAATTTCTCAAATGGTCACTTATGCATTTCAAGTGCTATTTGTTAGAGATTGGATATTTAAGCATTTCAAAGAATTTTTGTTATATATGGGCATTTACTCGTTTCAAGGGCAAATTTCTCAAATGGTCATTTTTGCATTTCAAGTGTTATTTGTTTAAGATTGGGTGTTTAACCATTTCAAAGGATTTTTGTTATATATGGGAACTTACTCGTTTCAAGGGCTAATTTTTCAAATGGTCATTTTGCAGATCAAGGGTTATTTGTTAAAGTTCATCAAGTTGCTCATAAGTTGTATTTCTTATGTTTGTTATCATTTATTCTTATTCCCCAACCCCTTAACCTAACCTCTTGTAATCTTAGTATATTTGGTAGGTTCTATCATATGTTCTTATTCCCCAACCCTTTAACCTAACCTTTCAGATGTAGTTTATTGTGTTTTTGACGTATTTGTTGAATATATTATCCTTTTCCTAACCTTTCAGATGTAGTTTTGTTTCTCCTTTTTGTATATTTTTACCCAAACCCACCAGCCCACTTAACCTTCTTTCCTTCTTTACTTTGTTTTCGCATATAAGTTCATTCTTTATCTTAGTAATAATAAAAATTACAATAGTAAAGAATCAGATCTACTAAGACTTGAAATTGAGAAACAAGAGCTCAAGGGAGTGAGAGCATGAAAGAAGAGCAAGGAGTAAGAGAGAGGGGGCGGAAGAAAATGGGACCAAAGAAGGGAGAATGAGAGAGTGTGGGCATGGGGGAACTAAGACTTGAATTTGAGAAAAAAGAAAAATAAGAGAATGAGAGAGAGTGAGCGAAGGGGGAGAGAATGAGGACGATAAGGAGAACAAGGGGGGATAGAAGGAGGGAGATAAAGAGAAAGGGGGATAGAAGGAGTAGGAGAAACAAAGTAAAAGAAGGAAAGAAGGTTTGGGTAAAATATACAAAAAGAAGAAACAAAACTACATCTGAAAGGTTAGGAAAAGGATAATATATTCAACAAATACGTCAAAAACACAATAAACTACATCTGAAAGGTTAGGTTAAAGGGTTGGGGAATAAGAACATAGTATATTTGGTAGGTTCTATCATATGTTCTTATTCCCCAACCCTTTAACCTAACCTTTCAGATGTAGTTTATTGTGTTTTTGACGTATTTGTTGAATATATTATCCTTTTCCTAACCTTTCAGATGTAGTTTTGTTTCTTCTTTTTGTATATTTTACCCAAACCTTCTTTCCTTCTTTTACTTTGTTTCTCCTACTCCTTCTATCCCCCTTTCTCTTTATCTCCCTCCTTCTATCCCCCCTTGTTCTCCTTATCGTCCTCATTCTCTCCCCCTTCGCTCACTCTCTCTCATTCTCTTATTTTTCTTTTTTCTCAAATTAAAGTCTTAGTTCCCCCATGCCCACACTCTCTCATTCTCCCTTCTTTGGTCCCATTTTCTTCCGCCCCCTCTCTCTTACTCCTTGCTCTTCTTTCATGCTCTCACTCCCTTGAGCTCTTGTTTCTCAATTTCAAGTCTTAATAGATCTGATTCTTTACTATTGTAATTTTTATTATTACTAAGATAAAGAATGAACTTATATGCGAAAACAAAGTAAAGAAGGAAAGAAGGTTAAGTGGGATGGTGGGTTTGGGTAAAAATATACAAAAAGGAGAAACAAAACTACATCTGAAAGGTTAGGAAAAGGATAATATATTCAACAAATACGTCAAAAACACAATAAACTACATCTGAAAGGTTAGGTTAAAGGGTTGGGGAATAAGAACATATGATAGAACCTACCAAATACACTAAGATTACAAGAGGTTAGGTTAAGGGGTTGGGGAATAAGAATAAATGATAGCAAACATAATAAATACAACTTATGAGCAACTTGATGAACTTTAACAAATAACCCTTGATCTGCAAAATGACCATTTGAGAAATTAGCCCTTGAAACGAGTAAGTTCCCATATATAACAAAAATCCTTTGAAATGGTTAAACACCCAATCTTAAACAAATAACACTTGAAATGCAAAAATGACCATTTGAGAAATTTGCCCTTGAAACGAGTAAATGCCCATATATAACAAAAATTCTTTGAAATGCTTAAATATCCAATCTCTAACAAATAGCACTTGAAATGCATAAGTGACCATTTGAGAAATTAACTAATGAAATGAGTAAATGCCCATATATAACAAAAATTCTTTGAAATGCTTAAATATCCAATCTCTAACAAATAACACTTGAAATGCAAAAGTGACCATTCGAGAAATTAACTAATGAAATGAGTAAATGAATATGAGACAATGATTGACGAAACACAAAAGACAAGAAGGAATACTTATGTAAGTTAGATCATGTCTGGTTGGACTAGATAAGTTAGGATACATCAGTTAGGGAATGTAAGATTAAGTTAGGTAAAGCAAGTTATGTTACGTTAGGATAGGTAAGATAAGTTAAATAAGTTAGGTTAAGCAGGTTAAGTTATGTAAGTTAGGTTAAGCAGGTTAAGTTAGGTAAGGTAGGTAAGTTAGGTTAAGTTAGGTTAAGCAGGTTAGGTTATGCAGGTTAAGTTAGGTAATGTAGGTAAGTTAGGTTAAGTTAGGTAAGTTAGGTTAAGTTATGTAAGTTAGGTTAAGCAGGTTAAGTTAGGTTAAGTCAGGTAAGTTAGGTAAGATAGGTAAGGTAAGGTAAGTTAAGTTAAGCAGGTTAGGTTATGCAGGTTAAGTTAGGTAATGTAGGTAAGTTAGGTTAAGCAGGTTAAGTTAAGTTAGGTAATGTAGGTAAGTTAGGTAAGGTAAGGTAAGTTAAGCAGGTTAGGTTATACAGGTTAAGTTAGGTAATGTAGGTAAGTTAGGTTAAGCAGGTTAAGTTAAGTTAGGTAATGTAGGTAAGTTAGGTAAGATAGGTAAAGTTAGGTAAGATAGGTAAGGTAAGGTAAGTTAAGCAGGTTAGGTTATGCAGGTTAAGTTAGGTAATGTAGGTAAGTTAGATTAAGCAGGCTAAGTTAAGTTAGGTTAAGCAGGATAAGTTAGGTTAGGTTAGGTAAGATAGGTAAGGTAAGATAGGTAAAGTTAGGTTAGGTTAGGTTAGGTAAGATAGGTAAGGTAAGGTAAGATAGGTAAAGTTAGGTTATGCAGGTTAAGTTAGGTAAGTAACATTGGGTGGAGAGGATAGGTTACGTAGATTTGAACAGTGTAGTTCAGAGAACAGTTTTAGGGTAAAGCGACTAAGGAAATATATTTTAACAAGTGCAGGTTTGGTATGAAAAGCTGAACTAGTTACATTTTGGAGAGAAAATTTTATGACTGAAGATGTCTTAAAGAATAACATGATGGAAGAAGGAGAGTTTCTTTGATGAATGAAGGTGTCTTAGAGAACAACTTTTTGGAGAACGAAGATGAATTAGAGATCGCTTTGATGACTCTGAGAATAACTCTGGTCAACGAATATGGATTGGAAAGTTTCTCTAATGAACGAAGGTGAGTTAAGATTAACTTTTATGATTTACAGAACATCTTTGATGTCGTAGATAACAACATTGATGTCTTAGAGAACAACTTTTGATGACTCTGAGAATAACTTTGATGAGTTTGAGAATGACTTCTGAGAACATGAGTAGTATTTTGTTAGCTCAGAGAATAACTTTTTGATGACATAGAGAATAACTTTGATGACTCTGAGAATAACTTTGCTGTCTTAGAGAATAACTTTCAGGACTTAGAGAATGTCTTTGATGAATGGAAGGTTACTTAGAGAATAACATATCATGACTGAGAATAACTTTTGATAGCTCTTAGAATAACTTTGATGTCTTAGAGAATAACTTTAGATGTCTCTGAGAATAACTTTTATGAACGAAGATGTCTGAGATTAACTTTGACGTCTCTTGGAATAACTTTTGTGGACATGAGAATATCTTTGGATAACTCTGAGATTAACTTTGATGTCTTTGAAACAACTTTGATGAACGAGAGTGAGTTAGAGATTACCTTTGTTAACTCTGAGATCAACTTTGATGAACAAAAGTGAGTTAGAGATTACATTTGATAACTCTAAGATTAACTTTAGATGTATCTGAGACAAACTTTAATAACATCGAAATTAACTTTAATGACCAAAAGTGAGTTAGAGAATACCTTTTGATGACTCCGAGAATAACTTGATGAACAAAGATGTTTTGGAAAGTTTCTCTGAAGAACGAAAGTGACTCTGAGAATAACTTTAATGTCTTAGAGAAGAACATTGATGGTTTAGAGAGAATATCTTTGATGAAAAATGATGTCTTAGATTAACTTTGATGACTTTGAGAACAAGTTTGATAGCTCTGAGAAAGACTTTGTTGTCTTAGAGAATAACTTTGAGGACTTAGCGAATTAATATGTTGAACGAAAGTGAGTTAGAGATTACCTTTGTTAACTCTGAGATTAACTTTGATGAACGAGAAAATACTTTTTGATGGCATCGAGAACAAGTTTGATAGCTCTGAGAATAACTTTTATGCCTCTGAGATTAACTCTAATGAACGAAGATGTCTTAGAAAGTTTCTCTGATGAATGAAAGGCTACTTAGAGAATAGCATTTTTATGACTGAGATTAACTTTTTGATGACTCTGAGAATAACTTTGAGGATGCGAGTAAATTTTTGAGTGTTTGAGAGTGTCTTTTGTTATCTCGAAGAGTAACTTTGGTGTTACGGAGAGTACCTTTGACTATTTTTCTTACTTAACGACATATAATTTTAGTTAGGAACAATGATGAATATGACTATTTTAGCGATGTGAAAGGTTACTTTAGTTAGAACAGTGTTGGAAAGAGGCTACACATGACTATTTCAGATGAGAGATGTGATATTTCAGTTAAGAAACGACAGGGAAACATGATGAAGTAACTATTTTTAGTTGACTGATGAATACTTTTAATTAAGCAAAAAGACAAAACATGATGAACATGACTTTTCTGATGATTGGCGGATATTTTTTTTAGACAAGAAATGATAATGAAATATGATGAACACGGTTATTTTCTGTTGACTATGGAATAAGTTTAGTTAGGAAATGATGAAAGTTATTATTTTTAGTTGAATGACGATGGATAAAGTTAGTTATGAACAGTATTGGAAACGTTTCCCTTGACTATTTTTGCTAAGAGAAAGGTTGTTTTAGTTAAGAACGGTGTTGAATGAGATTAATCCTGACTATTTTCAGATGAGAGAAGTGATATTTCAGTTAAGAAATGACAAGGAAACATGATGAAGTAACTATTTTCAGTTGACCGATGAATACTTTTAGTTGAGCAAAAGCCAAAACGTGATGAACATGACTTTTTCTGATGATTGGCAGATAATTTTAGTTATGAAATGACAATGAAACATGAAGAACACGGTTATTTTCTGATGACTAGGGAATAAGTTTAGTTATGAACAGTTTTGGAAAGTTTCCTTTGACAATTTTTCTTGATGAAACATAGCGCCTGTTAAGAAAGTGCTGAAAAAGTTTCCTTTGACAATTTTTAGCTAAGAGAAAGGTTGTTTTAGTTAAGAACAGTGTTGAACGAGGATATTTCTGACTATTTTTAGTTGACTGGATAATAAGTTTAGTTGAGAAATGACGAAAGTGACTATGTTTTTTAGTTGATTGGCGAAAGATTTTTTAGTTATGAAATGACAATGAAACATGAAGAACACGGTTATTTTCTGATGACTAGGGAATAAGTTTAGTTATGAACAGTGTTGGAAAGATTCCTTTGACAATTTTTTTGGTTGATTGGATAATAAGTTAGTTGAGAAATAAGGAAAGTGACTATGTTTCAGTTGATTGGCGAAAGATTTTTAGTTAAGAAGTTACAAGAAAGGTTTGTCTTTGTAAATTTGGAACTGAATAAAGTGTAGATTTGTTTAAGAACATGGATGGTAGAACTATTAAGTTGACTACGAGAATTACTTTGACATAGTTTTTGCAAATAAAAACTTGGTGACTAAAATTGTTGAGGAAACTGTATTGCTGATGCTAATATTTGACAAAGAACTAGTTAGTGAATGGAAGAAACAAAGAACATAAAAAAAATTGAGGTTAAGTAAGGGAATGAACACAGTGAACATACGGTGAACACAGAAAACATGTAAGAAAAAGTTGATGAATACAGTGAACATGCTGGGAATATGAACTTGCAGAGAACATGAAAACATGATAAGGAGAATAGGGAATACAAAGAATGAACAATGGACTTGTGAAGAACATGGAGAATATGACAAAGAATGTAGAAAACATGTAAGTGAAGGTGAAAAACGAAGTGATCTTGTGAGGACCATGAACTTGTAGAGGAACATGAATATTGACAAAGAACACAAAATATGGAAGTTAGCATGAATATTGAGTATAAAAGTTGTAAAGAGAACATGTGATGAACATGAAAACATAGAAATATGACTAGACTTTGTAGAGAACATAATGAGACTAAGAGAAAGATTACAGAAAAAAATGGAGATACTTGTGAAAATATGAACTGAATGGGACTGTGAACATTTGTAGAACATGGAGTGAACACGGATGAGAATACGAAGAACACAGTGAATATAGAGAAAATATGCAAATACAGGGGGACAAGAGCTGGAGCTCTGTAACTGACTTGATCTTATTTACTACGTCTGAAATATGACTGTTTAAAATTTCAGGGGGATTGGACTGCTAGTAGCGAAAATGTGGTCTCTGCCAAATTTGGGTCTTTAATTGGACTCTGATTAATTTCGATCATGAACTGGACTCTGAATATTTTGGCACAAAGTAGACTCTGACGAAATATGAGCTAAATACTGACTCTGACTAATTTGCTCACAAAGTGGACTCTGTTCATTTTTAGGTATAAAATGGTCTCTGATGAAATATGAGCTAAAACTGTCTCTGATGAATATTGCTCTCAAAGCGGACTCTGATGAATTTCGATCAAGAACTGGACTCTGATGAAATATGAGCTAAATACTGTCTCTGACTAATTTTGCTCTCAAAGTAGACTCTGGTGAATTTCTGTTGATAATTGGACTCTGATGAAATATGAGCTAAGTACTGTCTCTGACTAATTTTGCTGACAAAGTGGACTCTGTTCATTTTTAGGTATAAATTGGACTCTGATGAAATATGAGCTAAATACTGACTCTGACGAATTTTGCTCTCAAAGTAGACTCTGGCGAATTTGAGCATAAACTGGACTCTGATGAATTTCGATCAAGAACTGGACTCTGATGAATTTTGCTATTAAAGTAGACTCTGGCGAATTTGAGCATAAACTGGACTCTGATGAAATATGAGCTTAAAACTGTCTCTGACTAATTTTGCTCTCAAAGTAGGCTCTGGCGAATTTGAGCATAGACTGGACTCTGCCGAAAATTGGGTATAAAATGGTCTCTGTCAAGTTTTCACAGATTACAGGACACTGATGAAATTTGCTCTCAAAGTAGACTCTGGCGAATTTCGGTATAAACTGGTCTCTGATGAAATATGAGCTTAAAACTGGGCTCTGTTCAATTTTGGTCTTTACAGATGAAATAGCCGTAAATGGATATAAAACTAAATGTTATGGATAAGTTGTCTGTTTTCCTTAACAAAACATCTAAGACAATATTCTCTGAAAATGCTCTTGGAAAATGTGTGATTGAAAACGGGCAAAGGTTGTCCATAGAGTTTACCTGGAAATGCTGTGACACAAACACGATTTTTTCTAAAACTTTTCTTTAAGATTTTCCTACTTATTTTCATCATAAGAATGCTTAACAAACTTCTAAGATCTCGAAAATTATTTTTCTCATAAGAATTCCATACTTCCAAATCTGTGACTCCCCAAATTCACCTGAAAACCCTGACATGCTACACGTGATATTTCTAAATTCACCTGAAAACCCTGACATGCTACACGTGATATTTCTAAATTCACCTGAAAACCCTGACATGCTACACGTGATATTTGCCCAAAACAAAATATCACCTGTGGACTGTACAGTCCACAGGGGTCCTCTCGCCAAAAAAAAATATCACCTGTGGCATGTCATCCCTACTACTGTGGAGTGTCCCAGTGGGAACATGTACCACCATGGTGGAGTGTCCCAGTACCAGTGGGAACATGTACCATCATGGTGGAGTGTCCCAGTACCAGTGGGAACATGTACCACCATGGTGGAGTGTCCAAGTACCAGTGGGAACATGTACCACCATGGTGGGGTGTCCCAGTACCAGTGGGAACATGTACCACCATGGTGGAGTGTCCCAGTACCAGTGGGAACATGTACCACCATGGTGGAGTGTACCAGTACCAGTGGGAACATGTACCACCATGGTGGAGTGTCCCAGTACCAGTGGGAACATGTACCACCATGGTGGAGTGTCCCAGTACCAGTGGGAACATGTACCATCATGGTGGAGTGTCCCAGTACCAGTGGGAACATGTACCACCATGGTGGAGTGTCCCAGTACCAGTGGGAACATGTACCACCATGGTGGAGTGTCCCAGTACCAGTGGGAACATGTACCACCATGGTGGAGTGTACCAGTACCAGTGGGAACATGTACCATCATGGTGGAGTGTCCCAGTACCAGTGGGAACATGTACCACCATGGTGGAGTGTCCCAGCACCAGTGGGAACATGTACCACCATGGTGGAGTGTCCCAGCACCAGTGGGAACATGTACCACCATGGTGGCGTGTACCAGTGGGAACATGTACCACCATGGTGGAGTGTCCCAGCACCAGTGGGAACATGTACCACCATGGTGGAGTGTCCCAGCACCAGTGGGAACATGTACCACCATGGTGGAGTGTACCAGTGGGAACATGTACCACCATGGTGGAGTGTACCAGTGGGAACATGTACCACCATGGTGGAGTGTACCAGTGGGAACATGTACCACCATGGTGGAGTGTACCAGTGGGAACATGTACCACCATGGTGGAGTGTACCAGTGGGAACATGTACCACCATGGTGGAGTGTACCAGTGGGAACATGTACCACCATGGTGGAGTGTACCAGTGGGAACATGTACCACCATGGTGGAGTGTCCCAGTACCAGTGGGAACATGTACCACCATGGTGGAGTGTACCAGCACCAGTGGGAACATGTACCACCATGGTGGAGTGTACTAGGTACACTGGAGGTGCCCACACGAACAAGCAGTACAGCCATAAGAGACGAGACAAGGTCTATCAGTAACTATAAGTACTGTGACTGTAACAGTGATGGAGTTCCTCTGGGAATGATCTGATCAACCAGGTTGTGGTGACTGCGGGGGGGGGGAGCGGGGGTGGAGGTGTGCACAAATAGCCACATGGACCGAGCAGGTTGTACTACTCAAATTACTTCTACTGTCCCGTCTTGAGTACTGCTCGGTACTCACTTTCACCTTCAGAGCAGGAGAGATTGCCGAAATAGAGGGAATACAGAGAACATATACGGCATACATATACCCGATAATGCCCCTAAATTATTGGGATCGTCTCAAAGATCTCCAAATGTACTCACTAGAAAGGAGACGAGAGAGATATCATATAATATACACAAGGAAAATACTGGAGGGCCAGGTCCCAAATCTACACAGTAAAATACTACGCACTGGAATGAACGATATGGAAGACAATGCAAAATAGAACAAGTGAAGAGCAGGGGTGCCATAGGCACAAGCAGCGAACGCTGTATAAACATCAGAGGTCCGCGGTTGTTCAACATCCTCTCAGCAAGTATAAGAAATATTGCCGAACAACCGTGGACATCTTAGAGAGAACTAGATAGTTTTCTTAAAGAAGTGCCGGACCAACCTGGCTGTGATGGATATGTGGACCTGCGGGCTGCTCCAAGCAACAGTGTGCGGTCCACTTTGTATGTTGACTGTGAACACCGGGTGACGGTGACACCTCTGTGGCAGTTGTTTATGGTACAAGAAGTTTGGAGAATGTGGCCCCTTGGTGGCTCGTACCTGTGGCTAGTACCTGTGGCTCGTACCTGTGGCCGGTACCTGTTCATGACAATCTCTCACACACATACATGGGCCTCGTGGCTGAGTGGACAGTGCTCGTAGGTCGTAGTTCTACGGACCTGGGTTCGATTCCCGGTCGAGGCAGAAACAAATAGGCCGAGTTTCTTTCACCCTAAGTGCCCCTGTTACCTAGCAGTAAATAGGTACCTGGGAGCTAGTCAGCTGTCACGGGCTGCTTCCTGGGGTGTGTGTGTGTGGTGTGGAAAAAAAAGGTAGTTAGTAAACAGTTGATTGACAGTTGAGAGGCGGGACCAAAGAGCCAGAGCTCAACCCCCGCAAACACAACTAGGTAAGTACAACTAGGTGAATACACACTGAGGAATGTGTACAGGAGTTGAGCGGCGGGAGGAAAGAACCGAAGCTGCAGATATAGGAGGAGCAGCTAACAATTGGGAAGCAATTGGAGCTTGGAGCTTCAGTTCTTGGTCCACAGGTTTCCAAATGAGTTGATTTCAAATTATTCTAGCGAGTCCTGACTACTTTTGCAACTGTGGAGAGGGTAATTTTTTTTTTTTAGGTAAAGGATCCACGAAGAGGTTGCATACTCTATGATTGGTTTCACGTAGGTGATGTATTGTGTTCTGAATGTCTCCTTATTGGAGTTCTTGTTTGGTGTTAGAATATTCTGGAGTTTGATGTACGCTGCTGATGTTATTTACACGAGCCTCTGGTAAGACTTCTTGTACGTAAGAAGCGTTATGTCTACTACCATATTGCATTTGTTGCAGCGAGTTGTTAGTCATTCACTATCATCCCTCTGGTCTCTTCTGCCAATTTTCATCACCATACACTTGATGGTATTGAATTCCAGGAGCCATTTCTCTGACCCATCTATGCCATCCGCCGAGGTCTCTCCTGGACTTGTCTACAACTTTACGGCCTCAACTTTTGTCATAGATGTATATACCCCGTGACCCATCCTCCAGGGACACTGGTGGATGTCCCATAGAAGCCGGCACCTAGTTGCTCAGATGTGTGGCGCCAGAGAGAGAGGGAGAGGGAGAGGGGGGGAGAGAGAGAGAGAGAGAGAGAGAGAGAGAGAGAGAGAGAGAGAGAGAGAGAGAGAGAGAGAGGAGGGAAGGAGGGAAGGAGGGAAGGAGGGAAGGAGGGAAGGAAGGAAGGAGGGAAGGAAGGAAGGAGGGAAGGAAGGAAGGAGGGAAGGAAGGAAGGAGGGAAGGAAGGAAGGAAGGAAGGAGGGAAGGAAGGAAGGAAGGAAGGAGGGAAGGAAGGAAGGAGGGAAGGAAGGAAGGAAGGAAGGAAGGAAGGAAGGAAGGAGGGAAGGAAGGAAGGAAGGAAGGAGGGAAGGAAGGAAGGAAGGAGGGAAGGAAGGAA
>NC_059651.1:1848978-1873978 GCF_020424385.1 Procambarus clarkii | reverse complement strand
GGAAGGAAGGAGGAGGAGGGAAGGAGAGGAAGGAAGGGAAGGAAGGAAGAGAAGGGAAGGAGGAAGGAAGGAAGGAAGGAAGGAAGGAAGGAAGGAGAAGGGAGGAGGAAGGAAGGAAGGAAGGAGGGGTGCTCCAGCCTGACGTTACAGCCTGGTGTTCCAGCCTGGTGCTTCCTGGCGTTTTACGAGCTTCCCTCCCCTGAAAACTACGTTTAAAATTAAATATATAGTTAATTACCGTTATACGAGATACGACACGCTTGACAGAGAGCCCCCCCCCCTGTTGGTGGAGAGCCTCCCCCCTGTTGGTGGAGAGCCTCCCCCCTGTTGGTGGAGAGCCTCCCCCCTGTTGGTGGAGAGCCTCCCCCTGTTGGTGGAGAGCCTCCCCCCTGTTGTTGGAGAGCCTCCCCCCTGTTGGTGGAGAGCCTCTCCCCTGTTGGTGGAGAGCCTCCCCCCTGTTGGTGGAGAGCCTCCCCCCCTGTTGTTGGAGAGCTTTCCCCTGTTGTTGGAGAGCCTCTCCCCTGTTGTTGGAGAGCCTCTCCCCTGTTGTTGGAGAGCCCCCCCCCTGTTGTTGGAGAGCCCCCCCTGTTGTTGGAGAGCCCCCCCCTGTTGTTGGAGAGCCCCCCTGTTGTTGGAGAGCCCCCTCCCCTGTTGTTGGAGAGCCTCCCCCTGTTGTTGGAGAGCCTCCCCCTGTTGTTGGAGAGCCTCCCCCTGTTGTTGGAGAGCCTCCCCCCTGTTGTTGGAGAGCTCCCCCCTGTTGTTGGAGAGCCTCCCCCCTGTTGTTGGAGAGCCTCCCCCCTGTTGTTGGAGAGCCTCCCCCCTGTTGTTGGAGAGCCTCCCCCTGTTGTTGGAGAGCCCCCCCCTGTTGTTGGAGAGCCTCCCCCCTGTTGTTGGAGAGCCTCCCCCTGTTGTTGGAGAGCCTCCCCCTGTTGGAGAGCCTCCCCCCTGTTGTTGAGAGCCTCCCCCCTGTTGTTGGAGAGCCTCCCCCCTGTTGTTGGAGAGCCTCCCCCCTGTTGTTGGAGAGCCTCCCCCCTGTTGTTGGAGAGCCTCCCCCCTGTTGGAGAGCCTCCCCCCTGTTGTTGGAGAGCCCCCCCCGTTGTTGGAGAGCCTCCCCCCTGTTGTTGGAGAGCCTCCCCCTGTTGTTGGAGAGCCTCCCCCCTGTTGTTGGAGAGCCTCCCCCCTGTTGTTGGAGAGCCTCCCCCCTGTTGTTGGAGAGCCTCCCCCTGTTGTTGGAGAGCCTCCCCCTGTTGTTGGAGAGCCTCCCCCTGTTGTTGGAGAGCCTCCCCCTGTTGTTGGAGAGCCTCCCCCTGTTGTGGAGAGCCTCCCCCCTGTTGTTGGAGAGCCTCCCCCCTGTTGTTGGAGAGCCTCCCCCCTGTTGTTGGAGAGCCTCCCCCTGTTGTTGGAGAGCCTCCCCTGTTGTTGGAGAGCCTCCCCCCCCTGTTGGTGGAGAGCCCCCCCCCCCTGTTGGTGGAGAGCCTCCCCTGTTGTTGGAGAGCCTCCCCCCCCTGTTGGTGGAGAGCCCCCCCCTGTTGGTGGAGAGCCTCCCCCCCCCCTGTTGGTGGAGAGCCTCCCCCCCCTGTTGGTGGAGAGCCTCCCCCCCCCTGTTGGTGGAGAGCCTCCCCCCCCCTGTTGGTGGAGAGCCTCCCCCCCTGTTGGTGGAGAGCCTCCCCCCCCTGTTGTTGGAGAGCCTCCCCCCCCTGTTGGTGGAGAGCCTCCCCCCCCCCTGTTGGTGGAGAGCCTCCCCCCCCTGTTGGTGGAGAGCCTCCCCCCCCCCTGTTGGTGGAGAGCCTCCCCCCCCCTGTTGGTGGAGAGCCTCCCCCCCCCCTGTTGGTGGAGAGCCTCCCCCCCCTGTTGGTGGAGAGCCTCCCCCCCCTGTTGGTGGAGAGCCTCCCCCCCCTGTTGGTGGAGAGCCTCCCCCCCCTGTTGGTGGAGAGCCTCCCCCCCTGTTGGTGGAGAGGCCCCCCCTGTTGGTGGAGAGCCTCCCCCCCCCTGTTGGTGGAGAGCCCCCCCCCCCTGTTGGTGGAGAGCCCCCCCTGTTGGTGGAGAGCCTCCCCCCCCTGTTGGTGGAGAGCCTCCCCCCCCTGTTGGTGGAGAGCCTCCCCCCCTGTTGGTGGAGAGCCTCCCCCCCCTGTTGGTGAGAGGCCCCCCCCCTGTTGGTGGAGAGCCTCCCCCCCCTGTTGGTGGAGAGCCTCCCCCCCCTGTTGGTGGAGAGCCTCCCCCCCCTGTTGGTGGAGAGCCTCCCCCCCCCTGTTGGTGGAGAGCCTCCCCCCCCCTGTGGTGGAGAGCCTCCCCCCCCCTGTTGGTGGAGAGCCTCCCCCCCCCTGTTGGTGGAGAGCCTCCCCCCCCTGTTGGTGGAGAGGCCCCCCCCTGTTGGTGGAGAGCCTCCCCCCCCTGTTGGTGGAGAGGCCCCCCCCCTGTTGGAGAGCCTCCCCCCCCCTGTTGGGGAGAGCCTCCCCCCCCTGTTGGAGAGCCTCCCCCCCCCTGTTGGAGAGCCTCCCCCCCCCTGTTGGTGGAGAGGCCCCCCCCCCCTGTTGGTGGAGAGGCCCCCCCCTGTTGGTGGAGAGGCCCCCCCCCTGTTGGTGGAGAGCCTCCCCCCCCTGTTGGTGGAGAGCCTCCCCCCCTGTTGGTGGAGAGGCCCCCCCCCTGTTGGTGGAGAGGCCCCCCCCCCTGTTGGTGGAGAGGCCCCCCCCCCTGTTGGTGGAGAGCCCCCCCCCTGTTGGTGGAGAGGCCCCCCCTGTTGGTGGAGAGGCCCCCCCCTGTTGGTGGAGAGCCCCCCCCTGTTGGTGGAGAGCCTCCCCCCCCTGTTGGAGAGGCCCCCCCCCTGTTGGTGGAGAGCCCCCCCCCCTGTTGGTGGAGAGCCCCCCCCCCTGTTGGTGGAGAGCCTCCCCCCTGTTGGTGGAGAGCCCCCCCCCTGTTGGTGGAGAGCCCCCCCCCCCTGTTGGTGGAGAGCCCCCCCCCTGTTGTGGAGAGCCCCCCCCCTGTTGGTGGAGAGCCCCCCCCCTGTTGGTGGAGAGCCCCCCCCCTGTTGGTGGAGAGCCCCCCCCCCTGTTGGTGGAGAGCCTCCCCCCCCCCTGTTGGTGGAGAGCCTCCCCCCCCTGTTGGTGGAGAGCCCCCCCTGTTGGTGGAGAGGCCCCCCCCCTGTTGGTGGAGAGCCCCCCCCCCTGTTGGTGGAGAGCCCCCCCCTGTTTATCAGAACATCAGCACCAATAAGTCACAAAGGCCACAAAGGTCTCTGCGAAGCAACAACTATCTGTAACCAAACGCTTCCAATTTCTTCAACATTTCTTCATTAGCTTCAACATTTTTTTTTCTAAGTGTGAATGTTTGGTGTGTGTAATAAGTTGTTGGACTTGAGACATGTGGACCTTGCGGTGTAGTAGTTGTGTGTGTGTACTCACATAATTGTACTCACCTAATTGTGCTTGCGGGGGTTGAGCTCTGGCTCTTTGGTCCCGCCTCTCAACCGTCAATCAACTGGTGTACAGGTTCCTAAGCCTATTGGGCTGTGTGTGTGTGTGTGTGTGTGTGTGTGTGTGTGTGTGTGTGTGTGTGTGTGTGTGTGTGTGTGTGTGTGTGTGTGTGTGTGACGGGTGCTGGTGCCCCGGCACGGCAGGCACGGCACAGCTGACGTGGCTCAGATCGAACTGGGAGTGGGAGGTGTAGTGAGCACGCATGTGCGCGCCTACACGCACGCCCTGGCTAATGCTCTCCTTACAAACACACCAACGTCTCTACTCTCCAAACACGCACCAGTAACTACAACACCTGTGCTCTAAACACACAAGAGTACCTAACACACTAGTAAGAGTGCCAGTAAGGGGGAGAGAGGAGGAGGTGAGGGGGATGAAAGATGAATCTCCCCCCTCTTCCCCTTTACTCCTCCTCCTCCCCCCCCCCTCTATATCTCTCTCATCTCCTCTCTCTCTCTCAGCTCTCCCCGACTGCGCGCCACGTGACCACGTCCTGGTCGTCCATCACCCCAAGTTTACCACAAGTACAGAAGCTGCTCCAGTTTGGTTATGGTTGGTGCAGGGGGGTGGCAGCCAGGGGGGGGGTGGTGGCAGCCAGGGAAAGGTGGCAGCCCGGGGGTGGCAGCCGGGGGGGTGGCCGTCGGGGGGGGGGGTGGTAGCGCCGCCACACCAGTTTATTTCTATACTATTAACATGTACTCTATATATATATTTAGCAACATCTACATTTATGCGACTACTCCAAACTGTATAAAAGGTTATCCATAGTGTCAACAGCTAGAAGCTACGTGATGCTAAAAATCCCCCAAGATACTGGGGGGATTTTAGCATCATTCATCCCCCAAGATGGTGCATGACTAACCATCTCACGCGATGGTTAGTGGTGCAGGGGCACGTGATTAGTAGCCTGCACTGGCACACACTCGGGGCAACATGAAGGTGTCTTCTAACACACCAGAGTTAAGGTAATTAACTCCAGGTACCCTCACCGCCAGGTGTGAACACTAATGACTGAGGGACGCTATAACATAGTGCGAGCCAACATGACCCCAGTTCCTGCCCCCCAGGAGCCAACATGACCCCAGTTCCTGCCCCCAGGAGCCAACATGACCCCAGTTCCTGCCCCCAGGAGCCAACATGACCCCAGTTCCTGCCCCCAGGAGTCAACATGACCCCAGTTCCTGCCCCCAGGAGCCAACATGACCCCAGTTCCTGCCCCCAGGAGCCAACATGACCCCAGTTCCTGCCCCCAGGAGCCAACATGACCCCAGTTCCTGCCCCAGGACACAGTCTGGCAGGAGCGGTCTACGCCACACACACAGTACTAACACTCAGTACCACTAAAACTATATAAAGTGCAAAATATTGTCGGCATTAAAACTGTGGCGGCGAGCAAATGTTCGCCTCCACCGCCATCTTCTCCACTCATGCATTAAACAAGTCTCCAAAATTAGGCCAGACGGGATCTCCGTGTGGCCTCCCTGCAGGGTGCAGCAACACGGCCGTGAGGGCCCCGTGTGGCCTCCCTGCAGGGTGCAGCAACACGGCCGTGAGGGCCCCGTGTGGCCTCCCTGCAGGGTGCAGCAACACGGCCGTGAGGGCCCCGTGTGGCCTCCCTGCAGGTGCAGCAACACGGCCGTGAGGGCCCCGTGTGGCCTCCCTGCAGGGTGCAGCAACACGGCAGTGAGGGCCCCGTGTGGCCTCCCTGCAGGGTGCAGCAACACGGCAGTGAGGGCCCCGTGTGGCCTCCCTGCAGGGTGCAGCAAACACGGCCGTGAGGGCCCCGTGTGGCCTCCCTGCAGGGTGCAGCAACACGGCAGTGAGGGCCCCGTGTGGCCTCCCTGCAGGGTGCAGCAACACGGCCGTGAGGGCCCCGTGTGGCCTCCCTGCAGGGTGCAGCAACACGGCCGTGAGGGCCCCGTGTGGCCTCCCTGCAGGGTGCAGCAACACGGCCGTGAGGGCCCCGTGTGGCCTCCCTGCAGGGTGCAGCAACACGGCCGTGAGGGCCCCGTGTGGCCTCCCTGCAGGGTGCAGCAACACGGCAGTGAGGGCCCCGTGTGGCCTCCCTGCAGGGTGCAGCAACACGGCCGTGAGGGCCCCGTGTGGCCTCCCTGCAGGGTGCAGCAACACGGCCGTGAGGGCCCCGTGTGGCCTCCCTGCAGGGTGCAGCAACACGGCAGTGAGGGCCCCGTGTGGCCTCCCTGCAGGGTGCAGCAACACGGCCGTGAGGGCCCCGTGTGGCAGTACAGGCGCCGCCTCCCTCCAGTCGACATGGTCGCCGGCGGGCCGCTCCAAGCAACAGTCTGCTGAACCACGTTACCACAAGTCAAGCCTGACCCCAGGCTGGGCTTGGAGTAGACCTCAGAGAACCCACTCCAATCATACCGCAGATATACTCCAGGTATACTGGAGGGAGCTAGGAGCTGGCATCACCTCCCAACCCCGCCCACGGGGACGTAGCAGGGCGGGTGTCGCCTGGGCGGAGCTTCAAGCACAACTAGATGAATACAACTAGGTGAATACACACACACACACACACACACCAGGAAGCAGCCCGCAGCAGCTGTCTAACTCCCAAGTAGCTATTTACTGCTAGGTGAACAGGGGCACCAGGGTGAAAGAAATTGCCTATTTGTTTCTGCCTTTGCCGGGAATCGAACCCGGGCTCTTAGGACTACGACCCCAGAGCGCTGTCCACTCGTCCACGAGTCCCCTTGTGTGTGTGTGTGTGTGTGTGTGTGTGTGTGTGTGTGTGTGTGTGTGTGTGTGTGTGAAGATGTCAACTACTTCTGTTGAGTCAGTGAAGTTATAATAATTATGTGTATGTATTTAAAAACAGAAGAGGAGGGGGCTGCCCTTGATCCTCTTTATGAAGTTCCAGAATTGTTGTAGTTCAAATTGTAGTTCAGCTGTGTGTACGAGTGTCTTCCAGTGGTTGGTGTGGTCGAGGTCTAGGCTGTTGACTATGTAGTTTCTGAGTATGGTGAAGTCTGTTTACTTGGCCGTATCTGTGGAGGTTGTGTGAGACTGTTGTGGTAGCAGGTGAGTAGCCTATTGGTTGTGCTAGAGGGACACGAGGAGCGTGAGACTGTTGTGGTAGCAGGTGAGTAGCCTATTGGTTGTGCTAGAGGGACACGAGGAGCGTGAGACTGTTGTGGTAGCAGGTGAGTAGCCTATTGGTTGTGCTAGAGGGACACGAGGAGCGTGAGACTGTTGTGGTAGCAGGTGAGTAGCCTATTGGTTGTGCTAGAGGGACACGAGGAGCGTGAGACTGTTGTGGTAGCAGGTGAGTAGCCTATTGGTTGTGCTAGAGGGACACGAGGAGCGTGAGACTGTTGTGGTAGCAGGTGAGTAGCCTATTGGTTGTGCTAGAGGGACACGAGGAGCGTGAGACTGTTGTGGTAGCAGGTGAGTAGCCTATTGGTTGTGCTAGAGGGACACGAGGAGCGTGAGACTGTTGTGGTAGCAGGTGAGTAGCCTATTGGTTGTGCTAGAGGGACACGAGGAGCGTGAGACTGTTGTGGTAGCAGGTGAGTAGCCTATTGGTTGTGCTAGAGGGACACGAGGAGCGTGAGACTGTTGTGGTAGCAGGTGAGTAGCCTATTGGTTGTGCGAGAGGGACACGAGGAGCGTGAGACTGTTGTGGTAGCAGGTGAGTAGCCTATTGGTTGTGCTAGAGGGACACGAGGAGCGTGAGACTGTTGTGGTAGCAGGTGAGTAGCCTATTGGTTGTGCTAGAGGGACACGAGGAGCGTGAGACTGTTGTGGTAGCAGGTGAGTAGCCTATTGGTTGTGCGAGAGGGACACGAGGAGCGTGAGACTGTTGTGGTAGCAGGTGAGTAGCCTATTGGTTGTGCGAGAGGGACAGTGGTTGTGCTAGAGGGACACGAGGAGCGTGAGACTGTTGTGGTAGCAGGTGAGTAGCCTATTGGTTGTGCGAGAGGGACACGAGGAGCGTGAGACTGTTGTGGTAGCAGGTGAGTAGCCTATTGGTTGTGCGAGAGGGACACGAGGAGCGTGAGACTGTTGTGGTAGCAGGTGAGTAGCCTATTGGTTGTGCGAGAGGGACACGAGGAGCGTGAGACTGTTGTGGTAGCAGGTGAGTAGCCTATTGGTTGTGCTAGAGGGACAGGAGGAGCGTGAGACTGTTGCGGTAGCAGGTGAGTAGCCTATTGGTTGTGCTAGAGGGACAGGAGGAGCGTGAGACTGTTGTGGTAGCAGGTGAGTAGCCTATTGGTTGTGCTAGAGGGACAGGAGGAGCGTGAGACTGTTGCGGTAGCAGGTGAGTAGCCTATTGGTTGTGCTAGAGGGACAGGAGGAGCGTGAGACTGTTGTGGTAGCAGGTGAGTAGCCTATTGGTTGTGCTAGAGGGACAGGAGGAGCGTGAGACTGTTGTGGTAGCAGGTGAGTAGCCTATTGGTTGTGCTAGAGGGACAGGAGGAGTGTGAGACTGTTGTGGTAGCAGGTGAGTAGCCTATTGGTTGTGCTAGAGGGACAGGAGGACTATCTGGTTTTGTGGGTGGTTTTTGGTATGGTTGCGTCAGCCGTTTGTGTGTCGTTGTTTTTGATGGTGAGAATTTGGGAGTCAATGTGTGTGGGATGGTGAGGTGTCTTGGATGTTGCAGTGTTGTGTGGTAGTGTTTAGGTGGTGGTTGAAGGCTTCCCAGTCTGCACTGTGATAGTCATATTGTGGGGCGGCTGGGATGAGTGTGGGGGCTGCTGGTGAGTGACGTGGGTGTGTGGTGTGGGCCGGTGAGGGTCCGGGGGTGGTGTAGTGTGGGTGCCTCCTCTCTTTGGTACTGGCACACCAATTCTCATCCTTTGTGTGAGAAGCTTGTCTTGAAGTCGGGGCCGAGGAAAGTGAGGTGTTTGTTTTGGTGAAGTTGGTGTGGTTGTTGGCGGTGTATGTTGGGTCGGTGGTGAGGCTGTGCAGCCGAGTACTGTGTGCTCCACCACTGTCCGCCCCCCCCCCCCCCCCACCCCACGCCAGGAGCCGCCTCCCACCCGTATATTACGCCGGGTATATTAACCTCGATATACTCCCGCATGTCTTGACACTTGATGATGACTTGTTGGTGTTGCCCTGCTCACCCACACTACACTCGCCCCTCACTGTACCCCTCCCCCCCCCTACACACACTACACTCACCCCTCACTGTACCCCTCCCCCCCCCTACACACACTACACTCACTCCTCACTGTACCCCTCCCCCCCCCCCTACACACACTACACTCACTCCTCACTGTACCCCTCCCCCCACACTACACACACTATACTCTCCCCTCACTGTAACCCCCCCCCCACACTACACTCGCCCCTCACTGTACCCCTCCCCCCCCTACACACACTACACTCACCCCTCACTGTACCCCTCCCCCCCCTACACACACTACACTCCTCACTGTACCCCTCCCCCCCCCTACACACACTACACTCACCCCTCACTGTACCCCTCCCCCCCCCTACACACACTACACTCGCCCCCTCACTGTACCCCTCCCCCCCTACACACACTACACTCACTCCTCACTGTACTCCCCCCACACTACACACACTACACTCACCCCTCACTGTACCCCCCCCACACTACACACACTACACTCACCGCTCAACACAGTACTGGGAAAACAATGCAACTTGATATAACTTCCGCGCGACGGACTACTTATTCTGCAAGTTCCAGTTTTTAATAAAAGATCTTAAGTGACACTTTCTCCTGCACGTGAGGAACATAGACGTGTGGTGGTGTTGTGAAGATGGTGCTGGTGGTGGTCAAGATGGTGGTGCTGGTGGTGGTCAAGATGGTGATGGTGGTGGTGGTCAAGATGGTGGTGCTGGTGGTGGTCAAGATGGTGGTGCTGGTGGTGGTCAAGATGGTGATGGTGGGTGTGGTGAGGGTAGTGGTGGTGTAGCCGCGTGCAGCAGGTGGCGTTATTACCTGTATAAGCAGTGCTCGCTGAGTGTGGTGATGACCGCCACTAAGAATACCGGTGAGGGAGAGATGGTCACGTGTACACCTCACGTGGTGAGGGCGTGTGTGGTGCCGCCGTGTTCACGCTGGCACCACCTGGCACCCTCGGGGGGGGGGGCAGGTAGACGTCAAGTGCTCCAGTTTCCGTCGGTAACTCCCCCCCCTCCCCCGGCCTCCTGGGGGGGGGGGGGGGATTGGCAGTTGCTATTCTCCACCCCCCACCCCTTGGGGTGAGAGGGAACTCTACTCTGACAGTGCTGCTAAGAAACTGATGGGGAGGGGGTATGGGGTCCGGACTCTCACCGAGGTGTGTGTGTGTGTGTGTGTGTGTGTGTGTGTGTGTGTGTGTGTGTGTGTGTGTGTGTGTGTGTGTGGGACCCTACTTCTCCACCGCTGTCTACCACAGTCACTCTGGACACAAGTGGCTGTGAACTTGATCATATTTCCCTGGCTGGCCAACATTTGGACCGTGCTCTCTGTTCCCCCTATACTATCCCTCTGTATTCTGCCTCACTTTTCTCAGGTTGTGCAGTGTCGCTCCTCAGTCAGTTCAGATCATTGATCCTCTTGGAGTCCGTTCTAGATATCTTAATATCATATCAGTGACCTCTGTTGTATTATGGCAGTGCGGTTTTCATACTTTTTCAAAGGTTTTTCATACTTTTCGTTCTGGAAGGTATTATTTGGGATTAGTTTAGCCTCCTGCAGCCATGCCATTAGTAGGGTTGGCAGCTTGATCAATGCAGATTTCATCTAATTCAGTTCCTGCTTCTCTATTAATTTCCTCGAGATGTACATGTATCATTTCTTGAGGTAAAATACTGGACTTCTCCGTTGGCATCTCATGCATGTAACTCTTGCCGGGTTCGTCCTCCCAGGAAGCTGTCAGCCTCACAGCATCAACTCACATGCTTGCTCAAGCAGGTGGATTTCTTCAAGGAAGCATACCGACCGCTCTAGTCACTTTGAGTCGTTTCTTTTTCCTCCTTTAATGCAGAACTCGAGTGTTTTCTTGGCAATAACAATGTTGTTAAACGTGTCACAGCCCTTCCCCCCCCCCGGCACTATAGTGTTAGTATTCAATTCCTTGGTCCTGTTTGTAACGCTTCAGTGACTCTATTATTGTCGTAGATTCGATATTTAGTGTGAGCGTGTACAGTGTGAGCGTGTACAGTGTGAGCGTGTACAGTGTGAGCGTGTACAGTGTGAGCGTGTACAGTGTGAGCGTGTACAGTGTGAGCGTGTACAGTGTGAGCGTGTACAGTGTGAGCGTGTACAGTGTGAGCGTGTACAGTGTGAGCGTGTACAGTGTGAGCGTGTACAGTGTGAGCGTGTACAGTGTGAGCGTGTACAGTGTGAGCGTGATGGCACCCGTCTCACAATGTAACACCAGTCCATCATAGTCTAGTCTCTCTGATGTAGGGGGGGGGGGGCATCAAAAGAGAGGGAGGACCATCACCATTTTAATATTTTCTGAACGTTGGCTGACCATCACCACCATTCTGAACGTTGGCTGACCATCACCACCATTCTGAACGTTGGCTGACCATCACCACCATTCTGAACGTTGGCTGACCATCACCACCATTCTGAACGTTGGCTGACCATCACCACCATTCTGAACGTTGGCTGACCATCACCACCATTCTGACCGTTGGCTGACCATCACCACCATTCTGAACGTTGGCTGACCATCACCACCATTCTGAACGTTGGCTGACCATCACCACCATTCTGAACGTTGGCTGACCATCGCCACCATTCTGAACGTTGGCTGACCATCGCCACCATTCTGAACGTTGGCTGACCATCGCCACCATTCTGAACGTTGGCTGACCATCGCCACCATTCTGAACGTTGGCTGACCATCGCCACCATTCTGAACGTTGGCTGACCATCGCCACATTCTGAACGTTGGCTGACCATCACCACCATTCTGAACGTGGGCTGACCATCACCACCATTCTGAACGTTTGGCTGACCATCACCACCATTCTGAACGTTGGCTGACCATCACCACCATTCTGAACGTTGGCTGACCATCACCACCATTCTGAACGTTGGCTGACCATCACCACCATTCTGAACGTTGGCTGACCATCACCACAATTTCTGAACGTTGGCTGACCATCACCACCATTCTGAACGTTGGCTGACCATCACCACCATTCTGAACGTTGGCTGACCATCACCACCATTCTGAACGTTGGCTGACCATCACCACCATTCTGAACGTTGGCTGACCATCACCACCATTCTGAACGTTGGCTGACCATCACCACCATTCTGAACGTTGGCTGACCATCACCACCATTCTGAACGTTGGCTGACCATCACCCCATTCTGAACGTTGCTGACCATCACCACCATTCTGAACGTTGGCTGACCATCACCACCATTCTGAACGTTGGCTGACCATCACCACCATTCTGAACGTTGGCTGACCATCACCACCATTCTGAACGTTGGCTGACCATCACCACCATTCTGAACGTTGGCTGACCATCACCACCATTCTGAACGTTGGCTGACCATCACCACCATTCTGAACGTTGGCTGACCATCACCACCATTCTGAACGTTGGCTGACCATCACCACCATTCGAACAACGTTGGCTGACCATCACCACCATTCTGAACGTTGGCTGACCATCACCACCATTCTGAACGTTGGGCTGACCATCACCACCATTCTGAACGTTGGCTGACCATCACCACCATTCTGAACGTTGGCTGACCATCACCACCATTCTGAACGTTGGCTGACCATCACCACCATTCTGAACGTTGGCTGACCATCACCACCATTCTGAACGTTGGCTGACCATCACCACCATTCTGAACGTTGGCTGACCATCACCACCATTCTGAACGTTGGCTGACCATCACCACCATTCTGAACGTTCTGACCATCACCACCATTCTGACCGTTGGCTGACCATCACCACCATTCTGAACGTTGGCTGACCATCACCACCATTCTGAACGTTGGCTGACCATCACCACCATTCTGAACGTTGGCTGACCATCACCACCATTCTGAACGTTGGCTGACCATCACCACCATTCTGAACGTTGGCTGACCATCACCACCATTCTGAACGTTGGCTGACCATCACCACCATTCTGAACGTTGGCTGACCATCACCACCATTCTGAACGTTGGCTGACCATCACCACCATTCTGAACGTTGCTGACCATCACCACCATTCTGAACGTTGGCTGACCATCACCACCATCTGAACGTTGGCTGACCATCACCACCATTTAACGTTGCTGACCATCACCACCATTCTGAACGTTGGCTGACCATCACCACCATTCTGAACGTTGGCTGACCATCACCACCATTCTGAACGTTGGCTGACCATCACCACCATTCTGAACGTTGGCTGACCATCACCACCATTCTGAACGTTGGCTGACCATCACCACCATTCTGAACGTTGGCTGACCATCACACACATTCTGAACGTTGGCTGACCATCACCACCATTCTGAACGTTGGCTGACCATCACCACCATTCTGAACGTTGGCTGACCATCACCACCATTCTGAACGTTGGCTGACCATCACCACCATTCTGAACGTGGCTGACCATCACCACCATTCTGAACGTTGGCTGACCATCACCACCATTCTGAACGTTGGCTGACCATCACCACCATTCTGAACGTTGGCTGACCATCGCCCCATCTGAACGTTGGCTGACCATCGCCACCATTCTGAACGTTGGCTGACCATCGCCACCATTCTGAACGTTGGCTGACCATCACCACACATTCTGAACGTTGGCTGACCATCACCACCATTCTGAACGTTGGCTGACCATCACCCCATTCTGAACGTTGCTGACCATCACCACCATTCTGAACGTTGGCTGACCATCACCACCATTCTGAACGTTGGCTGACCATCACCACCATTCTGAACGTTGGCTGACCATCACCACCATTCTGAACGTTGGCTGACCATCCCACCATTCTGAACGTTGGCTGACCATCACCACCATTCTGAACGTTGGCTGACCATCACCACCATTCTGAACGTTGGCTGACCATCACCACCATTCTGAACGTTGGCTGACCATCACCACCATTCTGAACGTTGGCTGACCATCACCACCATTCTGAACGTTGGCTGACCATCACCACCATTCTGAACGTTGGCTGACCATCACCACCATTCTGAACGTTGGCTGACCATCACCACCATTCTGAACGTTGGCTGACCATCACCACCATTCTGAACGTTGGCTGACCATCCACCACCATTCTGAACGTTGGCTGACCATCGCCACCATTCTGAACGTTGGCTGACCATCGCCACCATTCTGAACGTTGGCTGACCATCGCCACCATTCTGAACGTTGGCTGACCATCGCCACCATTCTGAACGTTGGCTGACCATCGCCACCATTCTGAACGTTGGCTGACCATCGCCACCATTCTGAACGTTGGCTGACCATCACCACCATTCTGAACGTTGGCTGACCATCACCACCATTCTGAACGTTGGCTGACCATCACCACCATTCTGAACGTTGGCTGACCTCACCACCATTCTGAACGTTGGCTGACCATCACCACCATTCTGAACGTTGGCTGACCATCACCACCATCTGAACGTTGGCTGACCATCACCAACCATTCTGAACGTTGGCTGACCATCACCACCATTCTGAACGTTGGCTGTCACCCTCACCACCATCTGAACGTGGCTGACCATCACCACCATTCTGAACGTTGGCTGACCATCACCACCATTCTGAACGTTGGCTGACCATCACCACCATTCTGACGTTGGCTGACCATCACCACATTCTGAACGTTGGCTGACCATCACCACCATTCTGAACGTTGGCTGACCATCACCACCATTCTGAACGTTGGCTGACCATCACCACCATTCTGAACGTTGGCTGACCATCACCACCATCTGAACGTTGGCTGACCATCACCACCATTCTGACGTTGGCTGACCATCACCACCATTCTGAACGTTGGCTGCCATCACCACCATTCTGAACGTTGGCTGACCATCACCACCATTCTGAACGTTGGCTGACCATCACCACCATTCTGAACGTTGGCTGACCATCACCACCATTCTGAACGTTGGCTGACCATCACCACCATTCTGAACGTTGGCTGACCATCACCACCATTCTGAACGTTGGCTGACCATCACCACCATTCTGAACGTTGGCTGACCATCACCACCATTCTGAACGTTGGCTGACCATCACCACCATTCTGAACGTGGCTGACCATCACCACCATTCTGAACGTTGGCTGACCATCACCCCATTCTGAACGTTGGCTGACCATCACCACCATTCTGAACGTTGGCTGACCATCACCACCATTCTGAACGTTGGCTGACCATCACCACCATTCTGAACGTGGCTGACCATCACCACCATTCTGAACGTTGGCTGACCATCACCACCATTCTGAACGTTGGCTGACCATCACCACCATTCTGAACGTTGGCTGACCATCACCACCATTCTGAACGTTGGCTGACCATCACCACCATTCTGAACGTTGGCTGACCATCACCACCATTCTGAACGTGGCTGACCATCACCACCATTCTGAACGTTGGCTGACCATCACCACCATTCTGAACGTTGGCTGACCATCACCACCATTTCTGAACGTTGGCTGACCATCACCACCATTCTGAACGTTGCTGACCATCACCACCATTCTGAACGTTGGCTGACCATCACCACCATCTGAACGTTGGCTGACCATCACCACCATTCTGAACGTTGGCTGACACAACCACCATCTGAACGTTGGCTGACCATCACCACCATTCTGACGTTGGCTGACCATCACCACCATTCTGAACGTTGGCTGACCATCACCACCATTCTGAACGTTGGCTGACCATCACCACCATTCTGAACGTTGGCTGACCATCACCACCATTCTGAACGTTGGCTGACCATCACCACCATTCTGAACGTTGGCTGACCATCCACCACCATTCTGAACGTTGGCTGACCATCACCACCATTCTGAACGTTGCTGACATCACCACCATTCTGAACGTTGGCTGACACAACCACCATCTGAACGTTGGCTGACCATCACCACCATTCTGACGTTGGCTGACCATCACCACCATTCTGAACGTTGGCTGACCATCACCACCATTCTGAACGTTGGCTGACCATCACCACCATTCTGAACGTTGGCTGACCATCACCACCATTCTGAACGTTGGCTGACCATCACCACCATTCTGAACGTTGGCTGACCATCACCACCATTCTGAACGTTGGCTGACCATCACCACCATTCTGAACGTTGGCTGACCATCACCACCATTCTGAACGTTGGCTGACCATCACCACCATTCTGAACGTTGGCTGACCATCACCAACCATTCTGAACGTTGGCTGACCATCACCACCATTCTGAACGTTGGCTGACCATCACCACCATTCTGAACGTTGGCTGACCATCACCACCATTCTGAACGTTGGCTGACCATCACCACCATTCTGAACGTTTGGCTGACCATCACCACCATCTGAACGTTGGCTGACCATCACCACCATTCTGAACGTTGGCTGACCATCACCACCATTCTGAACGTTGGCTGACCATCACCACCATTCTGAACGTTGGCTGACCATCACCAACATTCTGAACGTTGGCTGACCATCACCACATTCTGAACGTGGCTGACCATCACCACCATTCTGAACGTTGGCTGACCATCACCACCATTCTGAACGTTGGCTGACCATCACCACCATTCTGAACGTTGGCTGACCTCACCACCATTCTGAACGTTGGCTGACTCACCACCATTCTGAACGTTGGCTGACCATCACCACCATTCTGAACGTTGGCTGACCATCACCACCATTCTGAACGTTGGCTGACCATCACCACCATTCTGAACGTTGGCTGACCATCACCACCATTCTGAACGTTGGCTGACCATCACCACCATTCTGAACGTTGGCTGACCATCACCACCATTCTGAACGTTGGCTGACCATCACCACCATTCTGAACGTTGGCTTCTGAACGTTGGCTGACCATCACCACCATTCTGAACGTTGGCTGACCATCACCACCATTCTGAACGTTGGCTGACCATCACCACCATTCTGAACGTTGGCTGACCATCACACCAGTCTGAACGTTGGCTGACCATCACCCACCATTCTGAACGTTGGCTGACCATCACCACCATTCTGAACGTTGGCTGACCATCACCACCATTCTGAACGTTGGCTGACCATCACCACCATTCTGAACGTTGGCTGACCATCACCACCATTCTGAACGTTGGCTGACCATCACCACCATTCTGAACGTTGGCTGACCATCACCACCATTCTGAACGTTGGCTGACCATCACCACCATTCTGAACGTTGGCTGACCATCACCACCATTCTGAACGTTGGCTGACCATCACCACCATTCTGAACGTTGGCTGACCATCACCACCATTCTGAACGTTGGCTGACCATCACCACCATTCTGAACGTTGGCTGACCATCACCACCATTCTGAACGTTGGCTGACCATCACCACCATTCTGAACGTTGGCTGACCATCACCACCATTCTGAACGTTGGCTGACCATCACCACCATTCTGAACGTTGGCTGACCATCACCACCATTCTGAACGTTGGCTGACCATCACCACCATTCTGAACGTTGGCTGACCATCACCACCATTCTGAACGTTGGCTGACCATCACCACCATTCTGAACGTTGGCTGACCATCACCACCATTCTGAACGTTGGCTGACCATCACCACCATTCTGAACGTTGGCTGACCATCACCACCATTCTGAACGTTGGCTGACCATCACCACCATTCTAATATTGTCACTTTCTTGGATATAAGGGTACGGGTTCTTCCCATTATAATTCGCTTGATTACAATTACCATGAGAGAATGTGTGCTTGGGATTAAGGTAGGCAATATTAATGTAGGCAATTGGGTTAAGATCAGCAAGGTAGGTTCCTCGTTCACAAAGTTTGGTAATGTGTCAAGGTCAAGTTTATTCAATGACGTGTAAATATACATACAAGGTTACCAGTTATATCTCTATCTTTTGTAACCATAAGAGGAAGCACACCCGCAAACACAATTAGGTGAGTACACACACACACCCACACACACACACACACGCGCACACACACACACGCACACGCACACGCACACGCAACACGCACAGCACACACGCACCGCACACACGCACACACGCAACACACTACACCACACACACACACACACACACACACACACCACACACGCACACGCACACGCACAGGCACACGCGCACACACACACACGCACACGCCACACACAACACCACACACACACACACACACACACACACACACATACACACACACACACGCACACACGCACGCACACACCCACACACCACACACACAAACACACACACACACACACACACACGCGCGCGCGCACACGCACACGCACGCACACACACACACACACACACACACACACACACACACACACACACACGCACACGCACACGCACACGCACACGCACACGCACACGCACACGCGCACTCGCGCGAGTGCTAGCTCAGGTGTCACAAATTAATGCTTCATCGGAGCCATTATGTGTGAGTGCGTGTGCGCCAAGTGTGGAGTGGTAGAGTGAGACGTGAGGGGCAGGTGTTGAGGTCACTGACCTGCCCAAGGCTCAACTCTACACCCCTTCACGCCCCCTTCACGCCCCCTTCAAGTATATATATCCGCCCCTCTTGTGCTCTGGTGATGCTTGCTGGGGGGGGGGGGCGGATACTTACAGGGGAAAGGATGAAGGTTGGGTTTAGGTGGTTCATATTACCGGTTGTAACATGTCTCCGCTCTCAGCCTGGCTGAAGGCTGGGTTTGCTCTAGTGATGACTGCTAATCCATTTAGACTGGTGGGTACAGTGATGGTCTCGCCGTTTACAGGGTCATCGTTCGAGCCCCGATGGTGCAAGTGGTTGGGTACTGTTCCTCCTTCCCTCCGTCCTCATATCCCACCACCTTGTCCCAGAATCCAAGTTCTAGAAAGTAATACTACTTTAAGACTTTAAAGATAAGTACTTTACCTAAAATAACTTGATCAGTAAAGCTGTTACTGCAGGCTGCCCTCAGCCTCACATGACAACCTGACAGACTTGCCACTTACTGTAGCGTCCTCTCCAAGTTCCTCCTCAAATGTTCAAACTTTTGTTCCTGCAATTTGTGCATAATTGCTCGAAAGGTTGAGGAGTAGAAGGTAGTACCAGCTGGTGGGCGTGGCCTGGCCGACCACCACCAGCTGGTGGGCGTGGCTAGCCGACCACCACCAGCTGGTGGGCGTGGCCTAGCCGACCACCACCATCTGGTGGGCGTGGCCTAGCCGACCCACACCACCAGCTGGTGGCGTGGCCTAGCCGACCCACACCACCAGCTGGTGGGCGTGGCCTAGCCGACCCACACCACCAGCTGGTGGGCGTGGCCTAGCCGACCCACACCACCAGCTGGTGGGCGTGGCCTAGCCGACCACCACCACCAGCTGGTGGGCGTGGCCTAGCCGACCACCACCACCAGCTGGTGGGCGTGGCCTAGCCGACCCACACCACCAGCTGGTGGGCGTGGCCTGGCCGACCACCACCAGCTGGTGGGCGTGGCCTGGCCGACCACCACCAGCTGGTGGGCGTGGCCTGGCCGACCACCACCAGCTGGTGGGCGTGGCCTGGCCGACAACTGTCATTTAACATCTGAATTGTTGAGTTTGGCAGCGATGGCATGTCATATGACTCTCCCTCTCACCGCGTGCTGTGTCTGTGTCCCCCTCACCCTGTGCTATGCTTTTATATGCTTTACTCTGCTCTCTCTCGTCTACCGTCCTCCCTCGTGTGCTTCCCGCCCCTCGTGCTTGCACCAGTCTGTCATCACCAGACTGTGGTGAGTGGCAGGGGTGGGTAGTGATAAGGGGGAGAGATGTTGACATGTCAACTATGTTGTGTTCGTACTTGATGGTGTGTTGAGTGTGTCAGGTGTTGTACAGAGTGTATCAGGTGTTGTACAGAGTGTATCAGGTGTTGTACAGAGTGTATCAGGTGTTGTACAGAGTGTATCAGGGGTTGTACAGAGTGTATCAGGGGTTGTACAGAGTGTATCAGGTGTTGTACAGAGTGTATCAGGTGTTGTACAGAGTGTATCAGGTGTTGTACAGA
Organism: Procambarus clarkii; assembly: GCF_020424385.1. Lineage (NCBI taxonomy): Eukaryota > Metazoa > Arthropoda > Malacostraca > Decapoda > Cambaridae > Procambarus > Procambarus clarkii. The sequence goes on along the minus strand of NC_059651.1, from coordinate 1,854,295 downwards.
GTGTGTCAGGTGTTGTACAGAGTGTATCAGGTGTTGTACAGTGTGTGTCAGGTGTTGTACAGTGTGTGTCAGGTGTTGTACAGTGTGTGTCAGGTGTTGTACAGAGTGTATCAGGTGTTGTACAGTGTATCAGGTGTTGTACAGAGTGTATCAGGTGTTGTACAGAGTGTATCAGGTGTTGTACAGAGTGTATCAGGTGTTGTACAGAGTGTATCAGGTGTTGTACAGAGTGTATCAGGTGTTGTACAGAGTGTATCAGGTGTTGTACAGAGTGTATCAGGTGTTGTACAGAGTGTATCAGGTGTTGTACAGAGTGTATCAGGTGTTGTACAGAGTGTGTCAGGTGTTGTACAGAGTGTCAGGTGTTGTACAGAGTGTGTCAGGTGTTGTACAGAGTGTGTCAGGTGTTGTACAGAGTGTATCAGGTGTTGTACAGAGTGTATCAGGTGTTGTACAGAGTGTATCAGGTGTTGTACAGAGTGTATCAGGTGTTGTACAGAGTGTATCAGGTGTTGTACAGTGTGTGTCAGGTGTTGTACAGAGTGTATCAGGTGTTGTACAGAGTGTGTCAGGTGTTGTACAGTGTGTGTCAGGTGTTGTACAGAGTGTGTCAGGTGTTGTACAGAGTGTGTCAGGTGTTGTACAGAGTGTGTCAGGTGTTGTACAGAGTGTGTCAGGTGTTGTACAGAGTGTCAGGTGTTGTACAGAGTGTGTCAGGTGTTGTACAGAGTGTGTCAGGTGTTGTACAGAGTGTGTCAGGTGTTGTACAGAGTGTGTCAGGTGTTGTACAGAGTGTGTCAGGTGTTGTACAGAGTGTGTCAGGTGTTGTACAGAGTGTATCAGGTGTTGTACAGTGTGTCAGGTGTTGTACAGAGTGTATCAGGTGTTGTACAGAGTGTATCAGGTGTTGTACAGAGTGTATCAGGTGTTGTACAGAGTGTATCAGGTGTTGTACAGAGTGTATCAGGTGTTGTACAGAGTGTATCAGGTGTTGTACAGAGTGTGTCAGGTGTTGTACAGAGTGTGTCAGGTGTTGTACAGAGTGTGTCAGGTCCCGTGAAGCCGGAACATTAGGGCAGGTAATGAGAACTTCACCACCGGAGACTGGTGCGGTAGTGAGCAAGATGACCACAGCTTGTGAACATGTTGGCACTGGTGGCACTCATCTACGTACCTCTTCTACCTGTTGGTGGTTCCAGGGATCAACCTCCCCGCGGCCCGGTCTCTGACCAGGCCTCCTGGTTGGTCTAGTCAATTAGGCTGCTGGATGGAGCTGCTCGCCGTCTGAATTTCGGCGTGAGTGATGAGGTATCCTTTAAAGGTGTCTATGGAGTTCTGTTGAACACTGAGAGGTCGGCCAGTTATGTCCCTTATCTGAATTATCTGTAGCGGGAGTGTGTTGAACAGTCTCGGGGGCCTTGATGAACACCCCTGTCATCCTGGCTCCTTCCTTCTCTATAATTATCACCGCTCGCAGTCTCTCGCACCCACCTGCTGCTTCTGTCACCCACCTGCTGCTTCTGTCACCCACCTGCTGCTTCTGTCACCCACCCACCTGCTTCTGACACCACCCCCAGTTCTGTCTAGCACCTGCTTCAACCTACCTCATCTTTCACTGGGGTTTGAATATATATGTAGGCAGCAGCGATAATGTGCAAGATAAGAGTGATGTATACACAAGGTCAGAGCGTAGTCTTTCCCTCGAGCGACGGGACCTACAGTCTTGTTTGTGGGGCCGTCACACACTGCCTCGCTTCTCAAAGTTGTCTTGTATTAGGGAAATCATATTGAACACGTGCAAGCAATGAATGCAACATTAGTCCTCCAGCATTCGAGCTGTTTTGTTGCAAGTGTGATTGAGAGGACTGGTTTACACCCTCATGAAAGGTGTAGAGTGAGGAGTGTTGTGAGTACCTTGAACGTCAACCACACCAAAAGATGTTCATGTAGGTTCAGAAAACAAGAGAGATGAGGACATGCGAGGGAGCCCAGAGCGCGTCGTAACACACATTCATTAAGAAGTCGTAAAAAAGATACGACATAGTGGGAGGGGTGTCGGGGGGGGGGGGGGTGTCCAGTGGGAGCCGACCTACACGACAGCGGATATACACTGAATTAAGTCAACAATATGGCCTGTACTACCAAGTTGATTCAGCCCTCGAGAACAGTACGAGACCACGTCAGAAATACAGTAACACCAACAAAACATACCTGCAGCATACCTGGAGCATACCTGGAGAGGGTTTTGGGAGTTCTTCTACTCGCCGAGTCCGGCCAGGGCCAGCCTCGACTTGGTCCAACAGACTATTGCTTTTAGCGGCCCGCAGACCCACATATCCACTACAGCCTGTTTGGTCCGGCACCATGCTAGAACTCGTCTAAATGCTTCTTAAAGATATCTTCAAGAGCTGGTTCTTAAAGACACTTCTCGAGGATACCGCCCTACCACCTTTCGGGTCCGGGAACCAACGTCTCCGGTGTCGGGTTCCCGATCACGCCTCCTGGCTTTTGCTTTAAGCCTAATACAAAAAATATGACATGAAATTATTAAAATAAAAAAAATTCTAATCTTGAGTTATGTCAACCTGTTGTATGAAGGGATCGGGTTAAGGGTTTAGGATGGGGCGGGAGGGAAGGAATGATGACCAAGCCCATGGACGGTCGGGGATTGATCGCCGACCTGCATAAAGCGACACTGTTGCTCTACCGTTCACCCCAAGTGGTTGGACTCAGAAGAGTGAGCAATTCGGTTAGGGAGCCGGTCGGCCGAGCGGACAGCACGCTGGACTTGTGATCCTGTGGTCTCGGGTTCGATCCCGGGCGCCGGCGAGAAACAATGGGCAGAGTTTCTTTCACCCTATGCCCCTGTTACCTAGCAGTAAAATAGGTACTTGGGTGTTAGTCAGCTGTCACGGGCTGCTTCCTGGGGGTGGAGGCCTGGTCGAGGACCGGGCCGCGGGGACATTAAAGCCCCGAAATCATCTCAAGATAACCTCAAGATAATCCGTTTTCATTTCACAAACGTCAAATTTGCCGTGTTTTTTACCTAACCAGAACCATACGGGTGAAGGCACCCCACCTATACAACTGAGGCCGCTACTCCGGGAAGCATTAGTATTGCAATACCATTAATCTAAACCATCTATATTTTGACGCTGTTGTCAATACTGACCTAATTGTGATGGATTAAGTGGGAGGACAGGTTAGTCGTCACCAAGACAGGTCAGTCGTCACCAAGACAGGTCAGTCGTCACCAAGACAGGTCAGTCGTCACCAAGACAGGTCAGTCGTCACCAAGACAGGTCAGTCGTCACCAAGACAGGTCAGTCGTCACCAAGACAGGTCAGTCGTCACCAAGACAGGTCAGTCGTCACCAAGACAGGAAGACAGGCCAGGGATCAACACACAAGGAACATGAAACCATAAATAGGAGGGAATTTAAAAATTCCTACAAAACAAATTCGTCGAATAAGGAGAGGAGCACAACAAGGAGTTAATTTGTCATTATTTGTTGTTAATTTTAATTTTGGCCAGAATGGCGAGGTTATTGGACACAGTCACTCATGCTGTGAGTGAACATGCCGCCGAACATGCACGTCACCCCCCACTAGGAAGAACACCATCTGGGTTGTTTATTCTGTCACACACGTACCCAGACGCAGCCGGGACTTGACTGTCAAGTGCACAGACTGTTGCAGACAATAAGATAACAGTAGCAGAGAAACAATGAGGACAACATGGCTACCAAAGATAACGAAATCAAAATAGATGGTCAGCTGGTGGCGAGGCTTAACAAGAGGAGTGCAGAGCTCTTGTGTGTGAGTGCAGAGTTCATTGATCTCATCACTCTAGTGTGATGAGATCAATGAGAGGTCTGACAGAGGTCCCTCAAAGTGGAGCCGGAACAACTAACTTGAGAGGAAGGAGTTCTCCAGAGATGGAACCGAATTCAGCAGTAGTGACAGAGGAAGAGGTAAAGGGCCAGCTGCTACACTTGTCGACCTGGCAGCATCAGCCTTTGGGATCTGATGCTACCACATCTCAGAGGCTGTGGAACCTGGCAGCATCCTAACTGCACCTGCTGAAATACGGTGCAAGCTGCTTGCAATGATCACCGTTGCATCAAGTGACGAAGGTGTAGCATAATACCTGGAAGGAGGCGCATGTCTTACCAATATACAAGACACACACAAGGACCACTCGACCAAACCAGTGGCATTAACAAGCAAACCTCACACCCGGCTTGCAAGAACACCAAGAAAACAACACCTAGATAGAATTAACTTCACAATAAAACACCAGTTTGGGAGAGAATAAAAATCATTCTTGACCAGCCTTTTGAATCATACAATAATGAAAACGATTAGACGTTTGTATTATTAAATTTGCCAGAAAGCATTTAGCTCTCGTCTGCATACGAACCTAGTGGACAGGCCCAGGCCGGAGACCCAGGCCGGAGACCCAGGCCGGAGACCCAGGCCGGAGACCCAGGCCGGAGACCCAGGCCGGAGACCCAGGCCGGAGACCCAGGCCGGAGACCCAGGCCGCAGTAACTAGCAGGGTACGAAATAAACAAACTGGAACAAGATGTCAACAGCAGGGGCTACCTGCATGCACAATTTTAAAAGCATTTTAAATATTTTTTAAAATTTTATAACATTTAAAAAATGTTAAAAAATGGGTTGAGTCATTGCATAAAACAAGACGGGGCCGGGTTTTATTATCGGCCGCAGGCACAAATATATATCCAGGTTATCTTGAGATGATTTCGGGGCTTTAGTGTTCCCGCGGTCCGGCCCTCGACCAGGCCTCCACCCCCAGGAAGCAGCCCGTGACAGCTGACTAACACCCAGGTACCTATTTTACTGTTAGGTAACAGGGGCATAGGCTGAAAGAAACTCTGCCCATTGTTTCTCGCCGGCGCCTGGGATCGAACTCAGGACCACAGGATCACAAGTCCCGCGTGCTGTCCGCTCGGCCGACCGGCTCCGACCTAGTAGGCAGGTGCTGAGGAACCTTGCAACCCCTCAGCCTTGCAAGTCCATTGATATGATTGCATACAGCATTAAACTCACACATATCACACTGAAAATATAAAGCAGAACTCAGAAGAAACTGTAGCCTGAGGCGATTGTGGTGTCCGTATGGGGACCGGAGAGTGACTGTCTCCTGACCCAAGATTGATAGTCGGGGCCGCCTTGCCTCGCCTCCCTCGGGGGTCGGACAGATGAAACCCCGGGTGTGGCAGAGGATGGCGGCCACACCCTCACGGTAAGTGGACGGCGACGGGGTCACCATGCTGGTTACCACCATGTGG
>NC_059651.1:1806478-1843978 GCF_020424385.1 Procambarus clarkii | reverse complement strand
TTAATAATAGGTGTTATTAGTGTCAGTGGTAGGAGAAAGTTGTGTGTGTGTTGCCGGAGGTGTGGGACTGAGAGAATGTTTGTTGTTACAGTGAGAAGCAAAGGCCAGGTGGAGACCGGCCGCTACAGGTTCCTGGCCCGGGCCGGCGGCTACGTCTGGCTTGTCACTCAGGCCACACTCATCCACGGACCCAAGGACAATAAGCCCCAGTACGTCGTGTGTCTCAACTACGTCGTCAGGTACGTTTATTGTGGTGGTGTGTGACTGTCACCGTCTCTACCACCACCACCACACTGTTACCCTACACCACCACCACCACACTACCCACACTGTTACCCTACACCACCACCACCACCACACTACCCACACTGTTACCCTCCACCTCCACCACTACCTTGATCTTGAGGTTACCTTGAGGTGTTTTCGGGGCTTTGCGTCCCACGGCCCGGTCCTAGACCAGGCCTCCTGGTGGCTGGACTGGTCAACTAGGCTGTTAGACGCGGCTGCTCGCAGCCTGACGTATGAGTCACAGCCTGGTTGATCAGGTATCCTTTGGAGGTGCTTATCCAGTTCTCTCTTGAACACTGTGAGGGGTTGCCAGTTATGCCCCTTATGTGTAGTGGAAGCGTGTTGAACAGTCTCGGGCCTCTGATGTTGATAGTTCTCTCTCAGAGTACCTGTTGCACCTCTGCTTTTCAACGGGGGTATTCTGCACATCCTGCCATGTCTTCTGGTCTCATGTGGTGTTATTTCTGTGTGCAGGTTTGGGACCAGCCCCTCTACTATTTTCCACGAGTAAATTATTATGTATCTCTCCCGCCTGCGCTCAAGAGAATACAGATTTAGGCTCTTTAGTCGGTCCCAATAGTTTAGATGTTTTACCAAGTGGATTCTAGCAGTAAAGGATCTCTGAACGCTCTCCAGGTCAGCAATTTCTCCAGCTTTGAAACGGGCTGTCATTGTGCAGCAGTACTCCACTCTAGAGAGCACTAGCGTCTTGAAGAGTATCATCATCGGTACAGCATCTCTAGTGTGAAAGGTTCTTGTTATCCAACCTGTCATTTTTCTTGCAGTTGTGACGGCTACTTTATTGTGTAAATTTTACACAATAATTTACTTAATAAGTACTACAGTACTTATTTTATGTCTATTACATTTAAGGATTTGGGTGTACTCATGTCGGAAGACCTTACCTTCAAAGAACACAATAAAGTAGCCGTCACAATTGCAAGAAAAATGACAGGTTGGATAACAAGAACCTTTCACACTAGAGATGCTGTACCGATGATGATACTCTTCAAGACGCTAGTGCTCTCTAGAGTGGAGTACTGCTGCACAATGACAGCCCGTTTCAAAGCTGGAGAAATTGCTGACCTGGAGAGCGTGCAGAGATACCTTTACTGCTAGAATCCACTCAGTAAAACATCTAAATTACTGGGACTGACTAAAGAACCTAAATCTGTATTCTCTTGAGTGCAGGCGGGAGAGATACATAATAATTTATTTGTGGAAAATATTAGAGGGGCTGGTCCCAAACCTGCACACAGAAATAACATCACATGAGACCAGGAGGCATGGCAGGATGTGCAGAATACCCCCGTTGAAGAACAGGTGCAACAGGTACTCCGAAAGAGAGAACTATCAACATTAGAGGCCCGAGACTGTTCAACATGCTTCCACTACACATAAGGGGCATAACTGGCCAACCCCTCGCAGTGTTCAAGAGAGAACTTGCTAAGCACCTTCAAAGAATACCTGATCAACCAGGCTGTGATTCGTATGTCAGGCTGCGAGCAGCCGCATCCAACAGTCTGGTTGACCAGTCCAGCAACCAGGAGGCCTGGTCGACGACCGGGCCGCGAGGACGCTAAGCCCCGGATGTTTCTTTTAAATTTTTATTAAATCCTTATTTTGTTTAAACCTTGAGGTTAAAAACAAAATGCAATAAATCTGCTATTGCTAATACTGTATAATGTGACTGCAAATTAATGTGTAATACTGTATAGCGAATGCATGAGTATTTTCTCCCCATACAGTACCATTGTCTTTGTTCTCCAGGCAAATGGATTATTTGTTAATAATGATCATGATGACAAGAATATTTATTAAATGATAATCTTGATTGAAAAACTATAGAGTGCATTATAGCCACCAGACCACAGAACTAAGGTGGGAAAACTTGCTCCAAAGTGATAAGTCACAACTTTTGTAAAATGTGACAGATTTTTATCCTGCATGATACTTATTTTTAGACCTTTGAAATTGAAATGCCTTTTATTTTAATTATGGTTATCTATCTTGAGGTTATCTTGAGATGATTTCGGGGCTAAGTGTCCCCGCGGCCCGGTCCTTGAAAAGGCCTCCACCCTTCATGAAGCAACCAGTAGCAGCTGTCTTAACTCCCAGGTTAGCATTTACTGCTAGGTAACAGGGGCATCAGGGTGAAAGAAACATTTTGCCCATTTGTCTCCGCCTCCACCGGGAATCGAACTAGGACTATGAATCCGAAGTGCTGTCCACCCAGCGGTCAGGCGCCCCTGAAAATATGGAATTATGGGAATTATTTAAGTACATGAAAATTCACAGAAAATAAGTTGGATTCAAAGAAATCCAGAAGTTAGAGAGGGTTACATTGAGGATTCCCTGCCATGGGAAACAGAGACCTCTTTTGTTGCATATGACATGAATATTTATTGACAGGCAAATGGGTTCCTTCAGTTATTATAAATACTGTACTGACATTTGGACAAAATCAGTTTTATATAATGTTTGATACTAAATTTTATTTTTATTTCATAGTGGTGTAGAGTCTGCTGGTGAAATTCTGTCAGAGCTGCAACTGTTGTGTAATAGCAGCAGTAACATTGACACTAAACACGACGATGGCAGCAGCACCACTAATAACAACAACAGCAGCAGCAGCAGCAGCAGCAGTGTTTCCAACAAGCCAGCTGCACCTGCAGCAGTTGCTGCTCCTCTAGTGTTGAACACCACACCAGCCGTACCACTTCCCAAGCTGGACACACAACCGAAGGCAAGTTTAATATAACTCTCCTCTTACAATCTGATTGTGCAAATCATTACTGTTATTATAGTACTGTGAATTTTTATCACAGTAATGAATGAAAGAGAAGATTAATTTTCCTGTATAATATTTATTTGATGTAGACTTTTGTTTAGAAATTTTAAGGTACTGTACTGAAGAATAAATGCTGGAAGAATTTGCTAATACTGTGTACCTTTAATACAGTGGAACCTCGAGTGACACGCAACTCCATTTGTGAGCATATCAGGTAACAAGCGAGCCACTCGCAGAAAATTTGTCTCGATTAACGAGAAAAACCACATGGTGCTTCCTAGCGTTCCCGCTGGTTCTCACAAATTCTCAGACACCTCCGACTGTGCAAATCAATGATTTTTTTTTAAAGATGCTAATGATGCTGGGATGTAAAGGGGGTGACTGCTGTAATATTGCAAATTTTAGCACTGAATTTTTTTTATACAAATTAAAAAAAATATTAAACAAATTTGAAAAAAGAAAAAAATGTCATAAAGGTTCATTCAGTGTATGTCAGGTAGGCTGCTCTATTATTTAAAAAATCGAATATCATATTGATGTTTTTCGGTGGTGGAACGGATTAATTTTATGTCCATTATTTAAAATGGGGAAATTCATTTCGAAAGACGAGCGTTTTCACGTGACGAGCTCAATGCTGTTTAACACTTTCGCGCTTTAGATTAGAGATAACTCGTCGCCGTTTTCTCTTACGATTCCGCATAACAGCCGAGTTTTCTCGTCCATCGAAAAAATATTTTTATAAATTCCATTTTTTAACCGAAATGGATGGGGATACTTTTGTTTTGTAGGGAATTTATTTGCGAATGTTTTGGTACCAGAATGAATATTATATCACATAAACTTCTATGAGTAAAAAAAAAAATACACAAAGTATGTTTGGGGGTGTGGCGAGCGTGTGGCAGTGGGTTCCCTTTAGCCGTTGATATATCCAACACGTGGGAAATATTTGTATGTGTTATGTATATGTCTGTGTAGGGAATTTTACTGCGATCACTGTCATACAAATTATAAAATGTTTCAACAAGTATAAACATGACAAACATCAAACGAACGAAAACAATGCGTTCGTTTCTGCCGCGAACGCATACTGAGCGACGTGGTTCTATATTTGGCGCTTCTCTTACACATGCTTTGTACAAATGTTATACAGTTCATCTTATAGAAAATTTTATTGCGAACACATTGGTATAAAAAAGAAATACGTACATAGAAAAGTAGGGTCAGGAAACGTATAAACTTTCCAAGCATGATTTCCCCCCTGTGTTTTCGCCAGTGCGCTCGCGGCTAACTACTCTCCACTTCACACACTCTTGCGGGTGGGCAATTACCTATATTAAACATTCATATGCATATGTCCGTGTAGAGAATTTTATTGCGATTCCAATGATACCAAAATTAGCGATGTAGGACAACTGTAGGCTTCGCAACCATTAAGAGAGTGGAAACATTTTGTTGCTGTTTGGCGCTCTCGGCGAGTGATCTGCATAGTTTTTTATTTGGTGTTGATACTCCTTATGCTTGGGCGGCATTTTATAGGTATGCTCTTATAGACAATTTCATTGCGAACACAGTGATACCAAATTTAAATACGTGCGCCTTCAATTATTGTCAGGACAGTCAAAAGAGTGTACACTTTTCGGTCTTACCGCGTAGGCGCGCGAAGTGCCGAAAGCATCTGGGGTATTGTTTTTTTTTGAGCGCCGAGAGCGCGAAAGTGTTAACGCATGAAATCAAGTGTTCCCACAAAATTATTTTTTCTTTGTAAAACAATAAATTTCCTTTCCTGAACATGTTTATATAAAAATATATATTTTTTCTTTGTAAAACAATAAATTTCCTTTCCTGAACATGTTTATATAAAAATATAAACCAAATTCCACTTACTTTGTCTGTGGGGACGTGGACAAGGTGCGCTGTGACGTCATCAGGGGCTGGTCGCCCGTGCGTGAAGCTTCCATACACGGTCGTGTGGGCCATTCAAGCACCGCGTGTTGCCACAAATATATTTTCAGTTATTTGTTCTATGTATTTCCAATGCTCAACCAGTTTAAGATGAAAACTAAGTACTACCTAATTAACTCCATGTAATCTACCTTACTTCTAAATGTCAACCCATGTCTTACTATTTAAAAAAAAAAAAATGCTGTTTGTTGACCAACTTGTATATTTTGGCTATTTTCTACCGTGTTCTCCCCTTTTTTTTATCTTATTTTTTTTTTTTATTCAACACAATTTATTCTTTAAGCTCAATTACTATTAAGTTTTAGTCTAAGTATTTTTAGTCTACCCCACCTCTCCTTGCCTGAAACGCTATGCGTACTAATGGCTTTAGGTACTGTATGTTCTACCTCTATCTTTAAATCTAACAAGATGTTTGTACTGTAATGCTGCAACTATGTATGTACTGTTCCTAAATAAATTATTATTATTAAATAAATTGCAGATAGCATAGGATTGCAAGGGTCACGCTCAGAGCTACAACTGGATACGCTCCCTGTATCGTCCTCATAGGTGCTGTATCACTTGCATCCGACCTTTGTGTTAGGTCCCTAATTGTGCCTAGCTTCACTAATATTATGACCCTTATGTTCTTCAATCAATATGGTTTGAATTTCACTGACAGAGCGTTATTTTTCAACACTGTGTCAGACAGGTGTTTGGGAGCCAGAGGCGCATGTGCCACCCATGGTTGCTCACTCGGTACTAACCCAGCCAGCAGCCCTAGGGCATTCTGGGAATTTTTTCAAAGATGGCTGCCTCTCACTGGAGGTCCTAGAGTCCATTTCGTACACAACCATCTGCGCACACATTTTGATTGGGTACGAAAAAATAGTTTTCTCGGTTGGTGCAGTCCAGTGGTTAATGCCTTTCCACAATTTGCAGGTTGTGTGGCCTATTTTTTCCTATTCCATATAGCAGATGAAATTCAATGTGAATAAATGTCAAGTGATGCTCCACACACTTATTGTCTTGGGTCATCTTCAAGAGCATCAGAATTGTTTAAATCTTTTATATTCCCCTAGTAGCTTAGTATCATCAGCAAATATGTTCATATACTTCTGTATTCCTTTTGGTACATTGTATATATAGACAGTGATCATTACTGGTGCAAGAACTGAATCCTCGGGTATGTGACTGATAACACTTCTCCAGTTTGATGCATTGCCTCTGATTAACTAATAAAAAGAAGTGAGTGGTAAACAAAAAAATTCTTCCATGTCAGCAGTCTGCCTGTCACCCCTCCAGCAAGTTCCACTGTCCTAGGGAAAGAAAACTTTTTTTTTAAATGTGAAACTTTTTATAATAAAACATTGTTTTCAGGTTGAGGAACGAAAGAGTAGCACAGGTGTAAGAGTGAACCCAGCACCACCTCCAGTTGCAGCCACCTTCAAGATCTTTACTCCTCGTACAGATGACATGACCAAAGGATACCTTATGTTCTCTGATAATGACCCACATTACACAGGTAGGAAAGAAATGCTTTTCTTTCAAAAGGTTTTGTTAATGAAGTATATATGCATATGATGTGCACATTAAATGTTTGCCATTTTAATGATTTACTTATTGCACACCATGCAAGTTAAATGTAGACATTATTGAGACACTACCTTGGAGATTTTAGCTTAAGTTTTGCCTTCAAGTTAACCCGATGAACTGATACAACATACTCTACTTATGAGGCACCTCTTGTATTCCAGAAAACCATGAGCATTATTTAATTCTCTATGTGAATTAAATTTTAGTCAGTAAACAAGATTAATATTTTAGTGAGTAGTCCTTTTTCTGGGTCCATATTATATGGGACAATTCAATTCTACTTAGGGTGCATCATCCTAAAAAAAATACAACTATTTTTTACTTATATTATAAATTATTTGATTTACAGTGCTGAAAGAAGAGCCCGAGGACCTCACCCACTTGGCACCCTCAGTTGGTGATACATGTGTGCCTCTTCTAGAGGTTCCTTCCCTAATTCCCGACCACGACCACACCTGTATGCTACAGGAGGTCTCTACACTAATCCCTGAACTGGACGATATGTTCACCCTTGACTATCACATGCCCATTACTAGTTCTGATGTATTAATCACAACAAGTCCTGATAGCAGTGAAGATCGAGAAGAAGCTCAAAAATACCTGTATGATGAAAGTAAACTAATCAGTGGTATCAAGTGCATGAACAGGTAATGCAATTCATTTTTTTTTTTTTTTGCCTATTGGAAACCTTTTCAAGGATTCAGCTTGCTATTTTTCTTTTCACTTCACATTTTATATAAGGCACAGTGTTTAAATAGAAAAAATTAACTAACTTATCCGAGAGTAATTTTGTCATATAATACAAACTTTACCAAAGACAATATACTGAACATTGCTTCACCCAAGAAGATGGTAGCATTGATAACTACAAAACATGCAATGTAAACCTGTAATGATAGGGGGCTTAACACTTTCTCTTTATGCTGGAGTATTGTCATGTACGAATGTCACCTCACTTGCCTATTGTAGCTTATGAGCAAGAAAATATACACTAGAGTGATCAGGTTTAGGTGTAGACATGCAACCACCACTATACAAAAACAGCCCTATAGTCGTCAGAAATAAATAATTTTTAATTTAAAAATATTGTATAATACTAGCATTGATTAACCCTTAACATGCTCGGGGTCTAATATCCTGCTATCCACACAGGCGCATGTCATTTTGAAAAAAAAAAAAATTTTTTTTTTTTGCTAATCTGTTAAGTTCTGTTCACTGATCACGGGAAAAATAAAAAAAAAATTCTATTGTACTTACTTTTGTTGCAATAGAGCCGAGAAGCTCTGCAATGACGTCACAATCTGCATGGTCGCTCATGCAGTACACGCCCGGGAGATGTTGCGCGCGGTCCTCAAACAGCCAGAGTTGCCACAAATATATTTTCGCGCTATTTATTTACAATGTCTAAGCGCATTTTATCTAATTTTTTTTCACTAATTGTGTTTCAAATACTGTTTGAACATATTTTGTATCAATAATTGTTGCATATTTGAGTATACACAGGCGCACACAAATGTTTTCAATTACGGCAATATAATATGTCATTACAGTCTATTATATTATATGTTCTGCTTATATGTTTACATATTTACACACTCGCACACGCTATACACACTTTGAAGCACACTTAGAAGATTTCTAGACTGTGGTAGTCATTGAAGCAGTCGACAGCACATAATGGGATACCACACGTTTCACACCATGTTTGCACAAGCTTCCGTTTCTTGTCTCTACGTGTCGTTGTTTTACACACCAAGCAATCACGTTGGGCTATTGCACGCTTCACACCAGGTGGCAAATACTTAAGTTTGTGTGCTAGGAAGCCTTCAGTGTGAGCGAGGCGTGGAGTACCAGCATGCTGCAACAGTGGGTTTATGATGGGCCGCTGAATACCTGGGACATCTTTTGCAAACTTTCCTAATAACTGTATTGCAGCATCAAATACAAAGTCACGGAAAGTGGGCTTACGTCCAGTTCTCACAAGGTACATGTTGAAACAGTTCAGCATGCTCATGTCCACAAGATGGAAGAACACTTTTTTCGTCCACCTACATGTCTTCCGCACACACTCTGCAGTGCCAATCATCATGTCTGATTTATCAATCAACCGCATGTTGATATTATAGTCTAAAACACAGTCTGGCTTATATAGTGGTGCGTTTGTTTTATGGCTCACTTTCCCACTGTTCACCATTGTTCCATCATGAATTGTTGTCAACAAGTTCACCTCTCTTTTGTCTTTCCACCGAACTGACAGAATGTTATCACTTTTCCTTCTCTGACACTCACCAACTGCAATGTCGTTGTCAAACACAGGCATTTCCCTTCGTTGTGGCTTTACTGTACCAACCAATCCGGTTCTATTTTCTAGCAAGAACCGAGCTAGCAAGGGACTTGTATAGTAATTATCTGTGTATAAAATGTGTCCCTTGTTCATCCACGGAGCCATGATGGTCTTCACTACACTCCCCGAGAATCCATGTTCGTCGTTACCGGGAATGTCTACATCACTAGCCGAGTACAGAATCATGTGTAACACGTATCCTGTCTCACAATCACAAAGAACAAAAAATTTCAGGCCAAATCGGTTTCGTTTTGAGGGAATGTACTGTTTGAATGGAACACGTCCCTTGAAAAGTATGAGAGATTCATCAACCACCAGCTTCTGTGCTGGTACGTAAAAATCTCTGAATTTTCCAATAACATCGTTCATGTAGTGCCTCACTCGCCACAGTCTATCATCAGGTGTTCGGTCCTGAACACTTCCAAAATGTAGACACCTGAGGAGTATCTGAAACCTGTCTCGTGACATATATTTCCCGAATAAAGGTGTTGGTATTGTCTTGTCCTTGCTCCAATAGTCATTTATTGCATGTTTGTGACAGTGCTTCATCAACAAACAGAGTGCCAAAAACACATACATTTCCGCCACTGTGGTATTTTTCCAACGCTGCAGTCGTGAAAATTCTGTGATTTCCCTCTCAATCAGGTAAGCAGCATGCAGGTTCGTTTGGTGTACAATGTATTCCATGAGTGGTTCATCATAGAATGCTGTAAAATATTCCATCTCAGCCATGTCCTCACCTTGATTAGGGAAAAGGTTTGTAATCCCTACATCTTTATCGTCAAAGTGAGGAATATTAGGAATAAAATCGTCACCATCACTCCACTCAAGTACACCAGGCGTCCTGCGAGATGCAGAGGAAAGACGGCGAGGAAGCGATGCATACCGGCGACCAGGAGCTGAATACCGTCTGCGAGAAGCACGGCGGCTACGTGCACGTGAGGTGGGTGCACGTGAACACGAGGGTCTTGGTGCCTCATGTGGTGCCATGCGGTGGCGCTTGGCTGGGCGAGATGCTGCTGACGCGACAATTTCTCGCTCAGTTACACCACTGGTACCAGCCACAGGCTCAATAAAACTTTGATCTGAGTCACTAAACCCAGAAAAGGAGTCACCTCCCTCTGACTCGTCACCCTCAAACAGAAAATATCCACAGGAACTGTGAGGTCGTGGTAGAATTGGGGTAGAAAATGGGCGAGGAGGCATGGGAGAGCGTATAGGCCTCGCCATGGCATGGCGGTCATTCTCACTTTCACTGCTGCTGCTACTATCTCCCGACAACTGTGTATAATCCTCATCGTTGTCTGAATCGTCAAACACACTTTCTTCACCTTCAGAGAATAATTCGTGGGCTATTTGCTCTGGGGTGAGGGACTGAGTGATGCGTGCTCGTGAGGCGTTTGACCGTGCGCTCGCCATGGTGACTCTCGCTAAACTGAGGCCTCCCATGCCATCGGAGCGTGAGCTGGATTTTTTTTCAAAATGGCCGCTGTTTACTAGAGCCCCTGGGCAGCGTATGGGACCCCCAGCTACACCGCGGGCCATTCAAATCGTGCGCGGTAGCCATACACTTCATATGAAGTGAAGCGCAGTTGACTGGTAAAACGATTTACACTTCATATGAAGTGATGCGCACTTTAAGGGTTAACCCTTTTAACTGCACAATGCGCCTGCAGGCCCATGTCTGGGGTGCGCTATGCGCCTCCGGTTATTTGTATTTTTCACGTTCCATTCAAAACTCCAGCGGCTACATGGGGTTCACATCAGCTTCCTCAGGGCTCTTGTAAACAGATGCCATCTTTAAAAAAAATCATGCTCCACATTTCCAGGTGAGAGAGCCTCAGTAGTGAGTGAGCAACCAAGGCTGGCGCTCGCAGCATGAGCGCACAGCACTGCTGTTCAGCGTGTGACCACAGCATCGCCTAATAATGTCAAAATATATACTGTATATAATCTGTATTATTTAGCCATGATAGTATTATAGAAGAGCCTGAGTGTGATAATGACTGGGTACAATGTTCAAATATCAGTGATTCAATGCTGTTCACGATGTTCACAGCGCTAGCCACAGCACCACAGCATTATTTCGTCCATCTAGGAATCTTCAAACGACTTTTAAGGTTCCTTTTCAAAATAAACTTTTGGTCAATTATTCATTTACAGGAATTAGTGACCAGGATTGTGGTTATAATTAGCGTTGTGCATAGTATTGTGGAAGGAGGAATTTTAGTGAGGAAGGGAGAGAATTGAGGTAGCTTCACTATGTGTGGCAGCCACTCTTGTTTTGCTCACCATACGAGCTTCGTGGTTCGCTACAGGGAATACATATGTACATGGGTATATACAGTGTGTGTGTGTGTATATAGTGTAATAACAGAATCAAGAGTATGTTGAGAGGAACTATTTTGGTGAGGGAGATGACGACGTAATCGTAGCGTCATCTGCTGTCTGCTGTGTGATTTCTCATGCAGTGTATGGTGGTCACTGAACTGTTTGGACACAGTACTGGCTTACTTGCATAGTTCTGGTAAATAAAACATATAGATAGGTATATATAATATGTGTAAATAGTGTAATAAAAACAATAACAGTATGGTGGGAAGAGCAATGTTGGCGAGTAAGATGTTGGAGTGAGGGAGACTGGCTGGGTGTGGCTGCTCACACTCACGGTGTTCTGAATGTGTTGATGGTGAATGTATATAGTGTGTAAATATGTTGTAAATATACATAAATGAACATGGAACATTGGTGTGAAAAACTGTATGATAGGAGGAGCAAGTTGACCAGACCACACACTAGAAATTGAAGGGACGACGACGTTTCGGTCCGTCCTGGACCATTCTCAAGTCGATTGTCTCTCAATCGACTTGAGAATGGTCCAGGACATTCTCAAGACAATCGACTCAATCGTCCAGGACGGACCGAAACGTCGTCCCTTCAATTTCTAGTGTGTGGTTTGGTCAACATACTTCAGCCACGTTATTGTGACTCATCGCCTGCATAGGAGAAGCAATGTTGGTGAATACAATGTTGGAGGAGTGAGGGAGGGCTGGCTGGGTGTGGCAGCTCACACTCGCGGTGTTCTGAATGTGTTGATGGTGAAAGTATATAGGGTGTGACAGTGTATAGTCTGTAAACAGATTGTATATATATATACATAAATTAGCATGATACATGGTAAATATGTGCAACGTATGTGTACATAAATGTCATGCACGTAACAGTGTCCTCGGACAGTACGGATGTTTTACTGCCATAATATAGTGTACATGTTCATTATACATAGGATTAGCACATAAAAACAAATAAAATGTATTTGGAACCGTGCGCAAAAAATTAACAAAAATATATTCGCGGCAACTCGCGTGCCCCGCCCCGGGCGCCCTACTGGCCCCCCTACTGGCCCCGGGAGCATACGTCACGGGCGAACGGAGAATGATGACATCACACGCCAACTTACGGATCCCATAGCAGCAAAATGCGTACAAGTTTGATTTTTTTTTTTTTACATACCCATACTGAGGGAAGGGTTTTTGACACTTTTTTTTTTTTTTTTTTAGATAATTTATTTCCTGCACACTGGGAAGGGGGGGGGGGGAGGTGTCATATTTAGAGGCGGCGCAGTTAAAGGGTTAAGGGTTAAAATGACTTCCAGCACACCCCTCCCCCCTCTCAGATTTGACTAACATTTCAGGATGGACAAAAATGTTGTCACTTTCCTTTTATTTCATGAGTGGGCTGGGTTAATTGCATGAAAGTTATTATAAAAATATTTAAAAATTTTATATACAGTACTGTATATGCTGTATACTGTTCTATGATTGTAAGGCATATAATTGAATAGCATTGTGTTTATTTTATAATTTTAAAATTTTTATGCTTTAGTTTAAGTGGAGGAAAGATACTGATAGACAAGAGTGGTTGCTGTACGCCATCGTCGGACTGTGGAGTGAGCTCCCCAGAACCCCCAAAACCTCTTCTAAGTCAAGCTGCATTATCCCCAATACGGGAAAGGAAACAAAATACGGTATGTAAATGTATTATATACATGGCTATTGTGTTTTTGTAGGAAACCAGGTGATAAATGATTAAAAGAACAATAACTACAGTACTGTGTTCAGAGCTGCAATTCTCATTCGGTAATTTTCTGGGGGGAGCCCCTTCGGCTCCCCGGAGCTATCTGGGGTGATATGAATGAATGTATTAGACCTTGGCATCAGTCAAGCGAATGGAGTTCTTAGGTCTATTGGGGACCACAAGCCAGAACCTGGCCCCCACAAGGAGGCTCGGACTCGGACCAGATATGAGGCCGCACTTCATAAACAGGATGAGTGACTGGTTCACGGAATTCCAAATCCCAGAAGACATTGACACATTTGCTGATGACCTTAATCACCAAATTGAGAGCTGTTTAAGAGTTCTGCGCCGTATGCCTGGGTGAAGTAACCCTCAGAGGAAGAAAATAAAATGGTATGAGAATGATTACACAAAGATGCTTAACGCAAATGTACGAGACACGAGTAGAGAGTACCGGAGACATCCCACTGAAAGTAACCAAGAGTTGTTTAAAACTGTGTGTCAAGTAGCCAGGGAAGAGAAGATTAAAGAGCGGGAAAGACAATGGCTTGAGTTCACTAGCTCTATTGGATGGGAAACATCTGCAAGACAAGTGTGGGCAAAAATTCAGATAGCTAAGGGGGGCAGAGCCCGGCCTGCAGCTCACAAAGACCCCCAGGGTAAGCCTGAGGAACTAATTCACAAGTGGAGTGATGCAACATCCTCCTCCTCCCTCCCTGCAGAAATCAGCAGGGAACAGCTCCTGCGACATGATGACAGAAGGATTAGGATAACACGAGCACTGTCTAGTGATGACGAATATGGGGAACCAATCACAGCCCAAGAAGTAAGGGGCGCTATGAAAAAGGGTAAATGTACTGCACCTGGTGAAGATGGCGTCACCTACGACATACTCAATGCACTGTGTGAAGTGTCTGGGAATCCACTACTCCTCCTGTTTAACAAGTCATTCCTAAGTGGAGTGTTGCCCACACAATGGAAACACCCAATAATTGTTCCCAAACCGAAGCCCAATGACCCTGGTAATTACAGACCTATCAGTCTCGTGTCATGCACTTGCAAGATGTGGATGGATGGATGGATGGTGAGGGGACTTGATGCATGCCTAAGGAAATAGCCTGCTCAGAAAGCACTTTCATTTATAGTAAAAAATCATTCTTCATAATTTGAGCCCAAAAATTATGAACGAGATAAAGTATTTTTTTATAGTTTTTAAATGTATTACTGTACTAGAAATATTTTTACATATTCACAATTTGTAGACCATCACTTTCTCCTTTAAACTGTAGGTTTTGTGTGGGGGCAGCCATCCCAGAACATCAACAGAGAGCCTCTTCACACACTTGGATGAGATCCGCACACCGGGCTCATCAGAGTCATTTGGCAAACTGGATCTCAAAGTATGAAGGACTTTTTCTTCACTTATGCAGTTATCTCTTGATATCTTTGACTAACCTAATATTACAAATTATAGAACTTACTACTGCATTGCAAAACAAAACATTTTCTTTAACTATGTACAAGCATACTGAAATTTATTAGTGCATCTCATCCTGTGTTTTCAATATTTATAACTACAACATTGCTTTGATTCATTTTCATTTAGCTTGAAGAACGGAACATGGACTCAGATGAGTTTGAGATGAGAGCTCCATACATTCCTCTCAGTAATGAGATGTTGATGCTGAGCCCTGATGACTTTCTGTGGGGAGCAGAGCCTGAGCCACTTATATCGCCGAAACACTCTGCATCATCCAGCCGGTCAGCTCCACAATAAGGGTTTTCCACAATTGATGGCCATTTAATTCATAGCCATTATGCATGTAACAATATACTGTAATAGTATATGTAACACTATGCAAATAGGTATGCTTGCTATACTATTTATAGTATAGCAAGCATACCTATTATGCATAGTGTTACATATGCATAATAGGTATACTTACTATATATCTAGGTATACTTTGCATGTAAACTCGGCTCCCCCGAACATTTATGACTACATTGCAGTACTGTACTTAAATCTGTACTTATCTGTATAAAAAAACTAAGGTTGAAATCCCTTAATATTAAAGTACCAAGTTAATTATAATTACAGGTACAGTACTTGGAAGAGATTTTTCCTTAATATGAAATTATTATTAAAAGGTGTTGCTGCCTGAATGGGAGGATAGGATTTTTCTTATCAAATTAAACATTTGCATGCAAGAAGTTGGGTCAATGCAAAAACAAAACTCAGTCTTTTTCTGGTTGAGTGCACATTGGGAAGGATCCAGGTGGGGGGTCTTCTTGGCCATACAAACATTGATACACACTTTACTGATTTGTTATGTAAGAATGAAACTTCTGATGTTCAAGTTAAATTTTTTATTTTTTCCACTCCACTTTTTCCACTTTATTTTTCTCATTCCACTTTTTCCACCTGTTCCACTTGAGTTTACACTATGTTTGGAATTACTATTTATGTATACATAATTGACAAAATCAGTAATTAAGTACTGTATAATGGCCTACATTGTAATATACTGTATGCCTGCGGGCCGCTCCAACCAACAGCCTGTTGGACCAAGTTATCACAAGTAGAGCCTGAGGGGCTCAGGGAGTAGAACTCCCAGAACCCTCTCCAGGTATGCTCCAGGTATACTGTATACACCTGTATTGCATGTAAATCTTTTCCTGGTTTAGCCTGAACAAAGTTTGGTGCAGTGACACCTTTGATGACAAGTGCACATTAAGGGGTGATGATGCTGCAGAGTCATATAAAGAGATCCCTCCAGTGCCGGTGCCTAAAACATAATTCTGTTAATTCTTGAATTCGGTCTATGACACAATGTATACTTACCCTTGGGAGCAACAGGATGACATACCTTAGAAATAAACCTTGCTGCTCAACATCTAAACCAATTTCAACTGTATTATATTAATTCTCTTTAATAATCAAGTTGCTTCCTCTATTTAATGTGGTAATCCTTTCAGAGATGCAAAATGTTGTCATAGTATTATTGACAAGGATGATTCCAACTTGGCTCAGCTCCTGCGTGACACAGATCCTCACATAACTGGTAGTGGCCCAGGAAGGAACTTGCACATCGAGAATTCCACAGGTACTCGAAGTCAGTACCAGCAGAGTAAATTTCTCGATGGTGGAGGGAATTTTGTAGATCCAAACAAAGTTCTACCAGGACACTCGGGAAGTAAAGGTATATCAAAATTTTTATTTCAAAACTTGAAATTAGCACAGACCAATACCTCTATTTTATTATGAAACACTATGCTGATGCACAGTGAAATCATAAGAACATAATATATCTATGAGAAAATATTGAGGTCATAACACATTTCATGTTTATAATACTTCACATTGATTATCAATGCTATAGTGGGGTTTGGAAGCCCATTTTTTATTTTGTCTTCTTCTAATTCCATCAAAATAGGAGTAGATATACAAATGCAGTACTGCATATATTTGGTCAATTTTTTTTTTTAAACACGTGCATTGGCCTATCTGAATACTCTTTCCGATTGTCCTTCAGATCTCTGACAAAAGTTTACATTTTGAATAACTCTTCATTCTCCTATCCATTTCCTTTTAAGAGTTGCCACTTCCTCCAAGTCAACCTCTTTAGCCCTTTTGATTTCTAGTTTCCCTTAAGATATTTCCAGCCTTCCAAAATGTTGTTCTGTACTTTCATGTTACCAATCCTATGCATCACTTCTTTCTCACGCATGAGATTGAGCTACATACCTATACCAGCATTAAGAAAGCACGTGGTTCAGATGGTGTGCCTCCTCATGTACTCGATTCCCTACAGGCAAACAGTCTTGTGATATATATGATTTAGAAAAAAGTTCAACACCGGGTGACAAAAATTTTCTCAGAACTAAGTTGACTCATACCAAGATTGGTTGAGGGCCATAGGACTAACATCATTACAAACCAGATATGAAAGGGCTGATCTCATCAAATCCTTTAAAATACTGAACAATTTGGGGATATTGATCCAGACCACTTCTTTAAAATGTCAAATGGAACACACACAAGAAGCAACAGCTTCAAGCTCAACAATCCATAATGTAGGACAGAAAAGTATTCCCTGTTCTACCCATAGGGGATATAAACCCACGAAATTGCTTGCTTGTTGAAGCCATAAATGCCAAGGCATCACTGCAATTCAAACAACCTGTCCTCTTAAAAAGAACGTCGCTTTGGCCGTTTGCCCGTATGGCCAAATTTGGACGTAATTTGAAAATGAAAAAAAAATGAAAATAAATTTTGGATTTTTTTTTTTCAACAACAGTAAGTTAAGGGTCCTCTGATAGGTTAGGTGGACAGGAAATTCTCAAAGTTTCAAAACGTTATGAAAAACGTTAATTTAAAGTGTCCTCTTATGACCTCTGCGCGTACGCCGGACGACTCAAATAGAAAACGGAACAAAACGTCACTTTTGTGAGTCGATTTCATTTCAAATCACGTCCAAATTTGCCCATAGTGTGCATACGAGCCAAAAGTGACGTTATTTTTAAGAGGACGGGTTGATTCAAAACCCCAGTTGGATAAAATAATCAGGAAAATGGGTGGGACCCTTAAGTGATGTGGCGAGTTTGTGAAATTTCCTATGCACATAAAAATAAAGTGTTCCCAAAAAATTATTGTTTCTTCGTAAAATAATAAATTCCCTTGCCTGAACATGTCTATGTAAAAATAAATACCCTTAAATTACAATATGTACAGTTTCACACACTATTTACACAGTAACACACTGTATTACACACTAATATAATTGGACAGACTTGTTGCTAGGCAAGGAAGTGAATGAGATGTATGTCAGGTTTTGTGAAATATATGATAAAGGCACAAAAAAATTTATACCAAAACAGAGAAGCAGAACTAGGAAACAGGATTGGTTCAACAGAAAGTGCGAGAGGGCCAGAGACCAAAAGACACAAAAATGGAATCAATACAGGAAGAGGCCAAACCCCCAAACATACCAGCGATACAAAGATGCGAGAAACAACTACACGGCAGTGAGAAGAGAGGCAGAAAGAAATTTTGAAAAAGGGATTGCAGACAAATGCAAAACAGAACCAGGTCTGTTCTATAAATTCATAAACAACAAATTGCAGGTAAAGGATAATATTCAGAGGTTGAAAATGGGAAATAGATTCACAGAAAATGAAAAGGAAATGTGTGAAACATTAAACGAAAAGTTCCAAAGTGTGTTTGTACAAAATGAAATCTTCAGGGAACCAGATACAATAAGAATTCCAGAGAACAACATAGAGCACATAGAGGTGTCCAGAGACGAAGTGGAAAAAATGCTCAAGGAGCTAAATAAGAACAAAGCAGTTGGTCCAGATGGAGTTTCACCATGGGTTCTGAGAGAATGTGCACCTGAGCTCAGCACTCCTCTTCAACTGATTTTTCAGGCATCCCTGTATACAGGAGTTGTAGCTGATGTGTGGAAAAAGGCTAACATAGTTCCAATCTACAAAAGTGGAAGCAGGGAAGACCCCCTTAATTATAGACCAGTATCATTGACAAGTGTAATAGTCAAAATATTGGAAAAAATAATTAAAACTAAATGGGTAGAACACCTGGAGAGAAATTATATAATATCAGACAGACAGTATGGTTTTCGATCTGGAAGATCCTGTGTATCGAATTTACTCAGTTTCTATGATCGAGCAACAGAGATATTACAGGAAAGAGATGGTTGGGTTGACTGCATCTATCTGAACCTAAAAAAGGCTTTCGACAGAGTTCCACATAAGAGGTTGTTCTGGAAACTGGAAAATATTGGAGGAGTGACTGGTACGCTTCTAACATGGATGAAAAATTTTCTGACTGATAGAAAAATGAGGGCTGTGATCAGAGGCAATGTATCGGACTGGAGAAATGTCACAAGTGGAGTACCACAGGGTTCAGTTCTTGCACCAGTGATGTTTATTGTCTACATAAATGATGTACCAGTTGGTATACAGAATTATATGAACATGTTTGCTGATGATGCTAAGATAATAGGAAGGATAAGAAACTTAGATGATTGTCATGCCCTTCAAGAAGACCTGGACAAAATAAGTACATGGAGCGCCACTTGGCAAATGGAATTTAATGTTAATAAATGCCATGTTATGGAATGTGGAATAGGAGAACATAGACCCCACACAACCTATATATTATGTGAGAAATCTTTAAAGAATTCTGATAAAGAAAGAGATCTAGGGGTGGTTCTAGATAGAAAACTATCACCTGAGGACCACATAAAGAATGTTGTGCGAGGAGCCTATGCCACGCTTTCTAACTTCAGAATTGCTTTTAAATACATGGATGGCGATATACTAAAGAAATTGTTCACGACTTTTGTTAGGCCAAAGCTAGAATATGCAGCAGTTGTGTGGTGCCCATATCTTAAGAAGCACATCAACAAACTGGAAAAGGTGCAAAGACATGCTTCTAAGTGGCTCCCAGAACTGAAGGGCAAGAGCTACGAGGAGAGGTTAGAGGCATTAAATATGCCAAAACTAGAAGACAGAAGAAAAAGAGGTGATATGATCACTACATACAAAATAGTAACAGGAATTGATAAAATCGATAGGGAAGATTTCTTGAGACCTGGAACGTTAAGAACAAGAGGTCATAGATATAAACTAGCTAAACACAGATGCCGAAGAAATATAAGAAAATTCACTTTCGCAAACAGAGTGGTAGACGGTTGGAACAAGTTAGGGGAGAAGGTGGTGGAGGCCAAGACCGTCAGTAGTTTCAAAGCGTTATATGACAAAGAGTGCTGGGAAGACGGGACACCACGAGCGTAGCTCTCATCCTGTAACTACACTTAGGTAATTACACTTAGGTAATTACTAAGTACTTCGGAAGTGAGTAATAATCAACGAAGTAGTCCATGGTACACAACGCGACTTCGCTCTTGTTGCACCAGGTACAGATAGATTTTCGCTTCCTGTTTCTTTGTTCTATGTGGTTGCAAATAACGCACTCACGTACACCCTTGGATTTAGTACCTATAGGTGGCATGTAGCCAAGCATATAAAGTGTAAGGTAGTCTTGAAAAGATTATAGGAAAAGATCAATTTGTAAGATAGTCGTCAAAAGATCGTATTGTAAGGTCCAACGCAGAAAGAGATTCAGCCAGCCTCGAAGAGTGTCCGTCAATCAAGAAGAGATTCAGCTATTCTTGAAAATATCTATGGAAAACACCACCTTGGAAGCCGCTTACTCTGTTCATCTATGCTACTTATATCACCTAAGACCACATTAATTTTAGAAAAGAATGCCATGCTTTATTTTCTCAGTCAGAATCCATTATGGGAAACAAAATAACATCCTGCATTTGTAAAGGAAGAAATGAATGTGTATCACTCAGAATGTCCAGTATATGATTATTGTTTGTGATGTGTGTCTATATATATAATTAGAAATAGTATAGTGCTTTTACTATAGTTTGATTTTCTTTTTGACAGATGATTTGGAAGGATCACCAGGTAGTACATTACTAGTTGATCCGCCACCTGTGATGGTGCAAGAGACTGTTGACCCCCCACCTCCATTACTTACTGTTGATACTCACCTTGTAACTTTACCCGTCAAACGGGGACACTCCCCAAATTCATCTCCCCTCCTCAATCATAAGAAACTGTGTTCACCCTTGTGCCAGCGACAGCATCCGACCTCGCAACACCATCCTCAAGATGGAGCTGTGCCTCGCCAACTACAACCTGGAGGCGTGCGCCTCCTAGAAACGCCCAATGCTCCAACTATGCAACAATTATTGATTAGCAAGGAGCCAATCACAGTTCGAGGAGGACGTCCAGGCGGAGGCATTTCAGCCTCCCAGAATTTCATCACAAATAAGAGTCATTCAGTACTTCGCAATCTTCTGGTGAGTGGACGCGATGAGACTGCTGGCTACTCTGTGTCAGCTCCAACAAGCCCTGCTGGCACATCTTCTGGAAACTCCACTACATCCCCTAGCCCTCATCCATTGAGTGATGAGGCCATGGGGGGAAAGGTACAGGGATCACTGCACAACCTTTCAAATTCAAGCTAGTGTGTCATAAGTTGTTTGATTTGATTATTTTTTTAGAACATTTAGCACATAGTAATTTTTTTTTTTTTTTTTTTTTTTTTTTTATAGAAATATAACTATTGTATTATGCATCAATGAGTGCCATAAACGTTTTTGCATGTATCTGAAAACTGAGATATCAATTGTAAATGAGCTATCTTTAGCATGGGAGAAGCATGTTACCATCTCCAAGTTAAATGTTTGGCATGATGCCACATTCATGCATGATGTCACACTCATCAGGTTGTTGTGTTGCCTAAAGAGAATGATGCTAAATGTTCTTAAGTTACCAGTTTGTTTAATTCATCAAATATTTGTGTTTATTAGAGTAGTTATGCTTGCTGAATCTGAAGCTACCAACAGTGTTCAGTATACAGTAATTACAATATGACTTGGTG
Source organism: Procambarus clarkii (assembly GCF_020424385.1). NCBI lineage: Eukaryota > Metazoa > Arthropoda > Malacostraca > Decapoda > Cambaridae > Procambarus > Procambarus clarkii. Next base: position 1,822,459 of record NC_059651.1, on the reverse strand, counting down.
CTTGCAGTGTCCCTGTATTTTTGCATGCATTGTTTGCTTCTTATTTTACTATTAGTTTTTTCTTTTGAATTAAAACTTTTTTATTATATTAGTGTTTTGAACATGATATACAATTCCAGCTATGGTATCAATTTATTTGCATAATTGAAAATTTATTTAGATTTCTTAGGTACTTTAGTGCAGTGTGTGTGTTATGAGCACACCTCGGTGATGTACTGCACCGACATTGGTATTGTCTTGCAGAATCTTGCATCTGTGAAGTTATGTAGTTAATAAGCTATTTCTTATTTTATTTACAAATGCACACATACATTTGTATGTCAGCAAGATTAAGCAGGACACAAATACAAGGGCAGGGATGTCCCATCAAAGCTGGATGTGGTACTGTATTCATCAGAAAAGAATAATACCATTTACCTCCAGTGCCTGCCTCTGTTAACACTATCCCCAGCGCCACGTGCGCACTGCAGACATTGATGTCAATGGTGCGGGCGAGCATGCGGCAACGTCTAAATGTGTATACTCGTTTCAGTTTTCTCACCTTAATTCTCGTGCTACGATGTTCATTTTGGTATCATTGTGTTCACAATTAAATTCCCTGCAGATGTAGATGCATATAATGTCCAAAAGCCTGGCGAGACTCTCCACAGCAAAGCCTAAAGTTATCCGTGAACAAGAACCAATTTGCACACCACAACCTAATGTGTATACTAGTTCAGTTTGATAACATCAATTTTCATGTTACATCGCTTGTTTTGGTATCAAATTGTTTGCAAAATAAAGGCGCGCATTTTAAAACTAGTCCCATTATAATAGAGCAATAACTGGAATTTTAACAAATATTTTAATTTTGGACGCTCATCAAAATTAATTATATATTTCCAGTGTTCTGACATAAAATTTCATGTTACATCTCTCTTTTTGGTATCAAATTGTTCGCAATATAAAGGCGCACATTTTAAAACTAGTCCCATAATAATAGCACAATAGAATTTTAACAAATATTTTAAAATTTAAAATTTAGACCCAAAAACGTATTTATAATCTTTCAAGTGTTCTGACATAAAGTTTCGTGTTACATCTTTCATTTTTATATCAAATTGTGCGCATTTTAAAGGCGCTTATTTTGAAACTATCCCGAGGTCAATCGGATAAAAAATGAATTTTATACAAATATTTTTGTAGTGGACGCAAGTCCACTCCACAACTACGACTCGGGAGAAAAAAAATGGACGTGATCGGTGTCCAAAGCGAGCGATAGTGTTAAGTAAGAGCAATCATGTCTTATCAAATACACTTTGTGTTTTGTGGCTGTTCAAGCCTTCCTGGCATAAAGCTGTATATTTTGGAACATCATAGGGCAAGTAACATTTGGAACAACCAGCAAATTCAGAATGTATAAAACAATAATAACAAATACAAATGCTAAGCCCCAAAAATATAAGCAAATTTTTAAATGGATCCAACTAGGAAGAATTGTTACATTCTCCCTGATTAGCATCAATAAAATTTATGCAAGTTTTTACCAAAGATTTATCCAAAAACAAAGAACTAGAAAACAAGACTGGTTCAAGAGATACTACTAGATGGCCAGATGGTTCAACAGGTACTACTAGATGGCCAGATGGTTCAAGAGATACTACTAGATGGCCAGATGGTTCAACAGGTACTACTAGATGGCCAGATGGTTCAACAGATACTACTAGATGGCCAGATGGTTCAACAGATACTACTAGATGGCCAGATGGTTCAACAGATACTACTAGATGGCCAGATGGTTCAAGAGATACTACTAGATGGCCAGATGGTTCAAGAGATACTACTAGATGGCCAGATGGTTCAAGAGATACTACTAGATGGCCAGATGGTTCAACAGATACTACTAGATGGCCAGATGGTTCAACAGATACTACTAGATGGCCAGATGGTTCAACAGGTACTACTAGATGGCCAGATGGTTCAACAGATACTACTAGATGGCCAGATGGTTCAAGAGATACTACTAGATGGCCAGATGGTTCAAGAGATACTACTAGATGGCCAGATGGTTCAAGAGATACTACTAGATGGCCAGATGGTTCAAGAGATACTACTAGATGGCCAGATGGTTCAAGAGATACTACTAGATGGCCAGATGGTTCAAGAGATACTACTAGATGGCCAGATGGTTCAAGAGATACTACTAGATGGCCAGATGGTTCAACAGGTACTACTAGATGGCCAGATGGTTCAAGAGATACTACTAGATGGCCAGATGGTTCAAGAGATACTACTAGATGGCCAGATGGTTCAACAGATACTACTAGATGGCCAGATGGTTCAAGAGATACTACTAGATGGCCAGATGGTTCAAGAGATACTACTAGATGGCCAGATGGTTCAAGAGATACTACTAGATGGCCAGATGGTTCAAGAGATACTACTAGATGGCCAGATGGTTCAAGAGATACTACTAGATGGCCAGATGGTTCAAGAGATACTACTAGATGGCCAGATGGTTCAAGAGATACTACTAGATGGCCAGATGGTTCAAGAGATACTACTAGATGGCCAGATGGTTCAAGAGATACTACTAGATGGCCAGATGGTTCAAGAGATACTACTAGATGGCCGGATGGTTCAAGAGATACTACTAGATGGCCGGATGGTTCAAGAGATACTACTAGATGGCCGGATGGTTCAAGAGATACTACTAGATGGCCGGATGGTTCAAGAGATACTACTAGATGGCCGGATGGTTCAAGAGATACTACTAGATGGCCGGATGGTTCAACAGATACTACTAGATGGCCGGATGGTTCAAGAGATACTACTAGATGGCCGGATGGTTCAAGAGATACTACTAGATGGCCGGATGGTTCAACAGATACTACTAGATGGCCGGATGGTTCAACAGATACTACTAGATGGCCGGATGGTTCAACAGATACTACTAGATGGCCGGATGGTTCAACAGATACTACTAGATGGCCGGATGGTTCAACAGATACTACTAGATGGCCGGATGGTTCAACAGATACTACTAGATGGCCGGATGGTTCAACAGATACTACTAGATGGCCGGATGGTTCAACAGATACTACTAGATGGCCGGATGGTTCAACAGATACTACTAGATGGCCGGATGGTTCAACAGATACTACTAGATGGCCGGATGGTTCAACAGATACTACTAGATGGCCAGATGGTTCAACAGATACTACTAGATGGCCAGATGGTTCAACAGATACTACTAGATGGCCAGATGGTTCAACAGATACTACTAGATGGCCGGATGGTTCAACAGATACTACTAGATGGCCGGATGGTTCAACAGATACTACTAGATGGCCGGATGGTTCAACAGATACTACTAGATGGCCGGATGGTTCAACAGATACTACTAGATGGCCGGATGGTTCAACAGATACTACTAGATGGCCGGATGGTTCAACAGATACTACTAGATGGCCGGATGGTTCAACAGATACTACTAGATGGCCGGATGGTTCAACAGATACTACTAGATGGCCGGATGGTTCAACAGATACTACTAGATGGCCGGATGGTTCAACAGATACTACTAGATGGCCGGATGGTTCAACAGATACTACTAGATGGCCGGATGGTTCAACAGATACTACTAGATGGCCGGATGGTTCAACAGATACTACTAGATGGCCAGATGGTTCAAGAGATACTACTAGATGGCCAGATGGTTCAAGAGATACTACTAGATGGCCAGATGGTTCAAGAGATACTACTAGATGGCCAGATGGTTCAAGAGATACTACTAGATGGCCAGATGGTTCAACAGATACTACTAGATGGCCAGATGGTTCAACAGATACTACTAGATGGCCAGATGGTTCAAGAGATACTACTAGATGGCCAGATGGTTCAACAGATACTACTAGATGGCCAGATGGTTCAACAGATACTACTAGATGGCCAGATGGTTCAACAGATACTACTAGATGGCCAGATGGTTCAACAGATACTACTAGATGGCCAGATGGTTCAACAGATACTACTAGATGGCCAGATGGTTCAACAGATACTACTAGATGGCCAGATGGTTCAACAGATACTACTAGATGGCCAGATGGTTCAACAGATACTACTAGATGGCCAGATGGTTCAACAGATACTACTAGATGGCCAGATGGTTCAACAGATACTACTAGATGGCCAGATGGTTCAACAGATACTACTAGATGGCCAGATGGTTCAACAGATACTACTAGATGGCCAGATGGTTCAACAGATACTACTAGATGGCCAGATGGTTCAACAGATACTACTAGATGGCCAGATGGTTCAACAGATACTACTAGATGGCCAGATGGTTCAACAGATACTACTAGATGGCCAGAGTGCACAAAACGAGCAAGAGACAAAGCCAAACAATTTATGTATACAAACAACCCTGAAACAAATACTCAATAGTGAGAAGGAAGGAGAAAAATAAATTTTGAGAAGGGAATAGTGAACAAATGTAAAATCTGAACAAGCCTATTCTATAAATTCATTAAAAATAAACTATGTAAAATATAAGGTCCAGAGGTTAAGAATGGGCAACAGCTTCACTGACAGAAGGAATTGTTTGAAGCTCTAAATTAACAGTTTCAGTGTGATCATGCAAAATGAGGTTTTCATATCACCAGGTACACTTTAAAGCATACCCTAGAGCAGGGGTTGGGAACCTTTCATCATATGAAAACTATATTTTTCTTAGGAAAGATTTCATAAGGCCACACATTGTATTATGCATTGTATGCGTTAAAATATAGCGACACCTTGACTCACGATTGCCCCTACTTACGATATTTTTGAGTTACAATGTAAATTTGGTTGGAAAATGCGACTCGACTTACAATCGTGTCTTGACTAATGATAATCGTTGATACGCGTTCGGGCCAACCGAGCGCATGGTTCCTGGTGGCACAGGCCGACTTGCCTCAGTTTGCCAGTCGCCCGCTTAGTGATGATCACAAGTGTAAGAAATTCCATTATTTTGGTGATTTTTTTTGTTTTTTGAATGTAAAAGTAATTATTATATATCATGCCATGGGTTCAAAGAAAGTCAGCGGTAAGGTTCAACATACAAAAACACATGCAAAGATGACCATAGAGGAAAAACAAGAGATCATTTGTAAACATGAAGATGGTGTGTGGACATGTGTGCGAATCTCCATGGACAAATTTTTTGTGAGAAACAAGCAGTGAACCACAACCAGGTCCTAGTGGTATGCAGGCAAAATGTAGGAAAGAGTGTACTCCAGAGAAGTCATCACTGCCTGATGTTATAATGGAAGGGGACTCCCCTTCCAAACAGTAACACCTCTCCCCCTCCTCCCCTCCTCCTCACCATCTTCCATATGACAACAGCAGTCATCAGCAAGGGTAAGTAATAACTTGAACATACTTTTGTAGTGTAGATTTAGATGAATTAGGTATAAAATTTAGTTTGAAGTGAGGTTTTTGGGTAGTCAGGAACGGATTAATTCATTTCCCATTATTTCTAAGGGGGAAATTAGCTTCGGTTTATGAGTTTACGGATTACGAGCTGTCTCCAGGAACGGATTAAACTCTTAAACCGAGGTACCCCTGTATATACAACAATCAAATCACACTATTGAACGAAAAAGCAATGTAAAGCATCTTGGAGTAATCATGGCAAAAGACCTTACTTTAACCACTGCACAGCTACGTGAAGAGGAATATCAGGCACAGCTACATGAAGAGGAATATCAGGCACAGCAACGTGAAGAGGAATATCAGGCACAGCAACGTATAGAGGAATACAGTGGGGCCTCAATTTACGAATTTAATCCGTTCCCAGAGATGGGTCGTACGTCGAAAATTCGTAAGTTGAAACAAATTTTCCCATAAGAAATAATGTAAATTAAATTAATCCGTTCCACACCCCCAAAAATATTAACTTAAAAAAATATTTTATACCAAATAACACTGCAATACAGTATGTATAGCTTACCTTGAATGAGGACTTTTGTTGGCATATGATAGATGGTGAGGAAGAGGGGAGGAGGAGGAGGTGTTAATCTTTGGAAGGGGAGTCCCCTTTCATTATAACATCAGGCAGTGATGACTTTTCTGGGGTAGTCTCTCTCTTCCCCTACGTTTTGCCTCCATACCACTAGAATCTGCTGGGGCTCACTGCTTGTTTTTTTCACTAAAAACCTATCTAGCGACACTTGGTTTTTCTCTGTTATAATACTTGTTTGAAGTAAGACATCACAGTGTCATTAAAAAGGTTAACACAACAGCCTGCTACAGTTTGATTTGGGTGATACTTTTCAGCAAAACTTTGCAATTCTTCCCATACTGCACACATTTTCTTAAATGTGGAAGGGACATCCTCTACTCTACATCAACATCCTTCATACCATTTTCATATTTATGAATGATCTCTTTTTTTTTCCTCTATGGTCATCCTCACATGTGTTTTTTCAGGTTGAACCTTACCACTGACTTTCTTGGGACACATGGCATGATATATAATAATTACTTTCATGTTAAATAACAAAAAAAGCACCAAAATAATTAAATTCTTTACAAGTGCGATCATCACTAAGCAGGCGACTCCGGTAAACTGAGGTGGAGTCAGCTGTGCCAACAGGAACAAGTGCTCGGTCGACCCAAATGCGCATGAGCAAAAGTCTTTAGTCAACGACATGGTTGCAAGTCAAGTCGCATTTTCGAATAAAATTTACATCTTGACTCAAAAAATTCACAAGTAGGGACAAGCGTAAGTCAAGGTGTCACTATATCAGGCACAGCAGCGTGAAGAGGAATATTAGGCACAGCAACGTGAAGAGGAATATCAGGCACAGCAACGTGCAAAGAAAGAATTCCTAGTAAAGATGAAGTGTGGCATTGCTGTCAAAAGTACTGGACTCTTGTTTGCAGGCCAAGATCTTTACGGTTCGCATAGTTCATGTTAAGCCTTACCCATTAGTTTTCCATGTAACATGACCTGCAATCAGTTTACAACTGAAATACTGCAGGGTGAACAGAGGCTAACAGTTAATTAGTGCACTGACAATCCTCCCTGGCCAGGACTCAAACCTAAACGAATCGCTCACGAGGCACGGGGCAATACAAAACAGATCAAGTGTTACTACTGGGCCAGCAGGGACTACTGTTGCAATATCTTTGCAGAAAGAACTGTAAAAAAGTACAAGGACTGCATTATGGGGATTACTTTGAGCCTTGAGAGAACCATAAAAGATAGTAAAAAATATGAAAATACAAAGAGATAAATATCTTCCAAGAGGTGGCAGATTTTTCTCACAGACTGAGTTCATAGCTGCTAATAATGGAAGACTTCAATCATGGCCATATAGCCTTACAAACAATGGACACAAGAGAGAAGCAATAGGGAAAATTCCCACAGCTAGCCAAAATTATATGTAAAGAAGCAGTGAAGTACTAAAACATGATCTCTTCTTTATTCTGGACTTGTGGAAGTGTCAACTTATATCTAGACATGCATCTAAATCCTTTTCTAAGAAGGAAAACCATATATAAATGTGTGTAAATCCACACAATAATATTAGGTGGGATGCATGTAAAAAAATGACTACCCTAGATATGCAAAAATTATGTTCGTCAAGATGCTTCTCAGAGTAAATGAATAATGACTAGCCCAGAAATATAATACTCTTTTTCCATTGGTAAATTAAAAATATATAATGCATAATTTATGTGGATCTCAATAATAATAGTCCATGAAGTATATTAATTTTATGAGTGTTACTGTCAGTCTCATCAAGTTAAACAGTACACCAATAGCTAGAACGCCTTACTCTTCTGATAATCTTAGATGAATTATGCAAATAGCCATTAATATAAGCAGATGGCTGTTACCAGTAAATGTGTAACCAGCCAGAGAAATTCATTCCTGGCAACCCCTTGAGGGGGGTATGAAGGTAGGGAAAAAACTGATTTCAGTAATAGCCATGTCAATCATTGAATATTATCTCAAACCATTCCTAACTATCCCATCACACCCAGAAAATTCTATTGTAGTAATGAGGGAAGAACATGATAACTACAGTTGGATATTCAACCCAAGATGATGGCATCTGGGATCAGACTAAAAAATATTAACCAACTAACAGTGATAATCCACATGACTTGGTAATGGTCCAGGATAGACCAAAACATCATTACTTTATCTATAACTACTGTAATACCTCTATTTACATTCAAGATGCATTTTGGGAAATCTAAACTTATTTTCCTGAAAAAGATAAATTATGTTGTAGTATTCTAAAATCATTGAAATATAGTAACATACAGTAAATGTACAATACATTTGTTCTTGCTAAATATAACAGCAGAGAGTATGTATTGGAGTTTGGTGTAGGGGTGAAGGCTACTTGAACAGTTGAAGCAGAGTTGAAGACAGTTGCCTTTTCATCCGCGAGAGAAATACCTTTTTGTTAGCGGTTCACAGGGTTCCTTGCAGGGATTGTTGCTGGTTAACTTCCCAAGCTCTTTTGTTATGTTTCTTATATGACAAAGATTATATACTTTTCTGCTGTTCCCGAAATTCTCTTTAATGGTACAGATGAAAAGTCACAATAACGTAGCTGAAAAATTTTGACCAAACCACACACTAGTAAATTGAAGAGACGACAATGTTTCGGTCCGTCCTGGACCATTATCAAGTCAATTGTGGTCCAGGCTAGACCGCAACGTCGTTGTCTCTTCAATTTCTAGTGTGTGGTTTGGTCATCAATATCTTTTATGGTGTTTGATCAATTCAGCTATGTCAGCATTATCAATTTCATCACATCCATTTTATAATACAATACATAATATATTTTTTTCAAATCTTAAACATACTGTACCTATTTAGAAATTAATAACAACAGTAATTTATGGGGTGTAAATCAATATGGCGAATCATGACTTGGAGGGATGACAGTACAAATAGCTAACAACATAGTTGTCAAAAACAAATACCTTTTGTCAGTAAACTGTATAGTATTTAATTTCACTTGTAGCTGCATTCTTGAACATTTTGCAGACATGCAGTAATATTAGGAATGATATACATTAAATCTATTTTTGATAAATTTTCTTTATACAGAATGTGAATGGCGATGGCAGTATAGTCATTGGAGAACCCCAAGCAGGCAGCAGTGGCCTTGCTTCTGCAACATTACGCATCCCTAGGGACAAGATGACTATGTTGTTAGCTGGTAATGGGGGAATAAATGCTGATGGCCAGTTGATGTGCTCCAAACTGAGATTAGTGACTGGAAACCACAGTGCCCTCATGCAAGCTGGCCATTTTGCATTCAAACTGGCTACTAACCCAAATGGGCAGTCTGGCCAAGGCTTGGTGAGGCGAGGACGGCGACAGGACCCACTTTTGCTGATGGATCCCGAGACTACTATTCCCAACCTGCTGGATCTGACACAGCAAGACTATGAGGTTAATGCTCCAGCCAGTAATTGTACTTTGCTGCAGGGGGCAGACTTACTCATGGCACTTGACCAGAGCCTTTAATATTTACTTTTGTGGATCTGACAGTAAGTAATGGTGAGGGAAAAATCAATGTTAAGAATTTCCTTCTTAACCTTTGAATCAATTGAATCAAAATATAATTTTTTATCAACAATGAAAAAAGCCCCTGCCACTGGCTACTTTTGGATGTAATGTAACTGTAGTAAAAATGCTAAAGTTTTCCCTTATTGATATTTGCTGTCTAATATCTTATTTATGAGGTTTGGGACTATTGGATTCCCATTATATTTTTATCTTCAATTGGGTTTGAAATTATTAATGTTATCATGATCAACATTATTATTATTATTTTTATTATTTTGGAAATGACAATTGCCACCCCCACCCTATTGAAAATGGGAAATGGGATAACAATGAAAATGGAAATAACAATTTACTAAAATTAGTCATATAACTGTCATATTTGTAATATGAATATAGATTTTTTTTTTTTTTACTACAGTGAACATACTTTCTTGCCTTCACCAGCTCAGTCTGACTTCACAATACACTATTTGTTTTTACTAGGGCAGTAAATGAAAGTTTGTAATATATATGGAGAGTTATTTTATTGAAATTTCATAAGTACAAAATCCTATATTCATGTATTTGTACATGCACACACACACTAAACATTCTGTCTCTCTCTCTCTTTCTCTCTCTCTCACACACATTCTCTCACATTCTCTCTCTCATTCTCTCTCTCTCATATACTGTACTTACATTATATATGTACTATACTGTACTTGTATACAGGAAAATAAACATAGACTTTATCAGCTCAGTGGTTAAAATACTGACCTTCATTTTTAAGATCCTTTGTTTAAGTTCAGTATGAGGAAAATGAGAACCAATTCAACTAACATAAGAAAGCTGAAGCTCCCAAGTCTTAGTTGTTGCATGGCTCTAGGTCACACATTTCTTGGTTCTCGATATCACTAATGGCTATGGAGAGAGAAATTAACAGCATTTCGGGTAACAAGCGAGCCACTTGCAGAACATTTGTCTCTACTAACAAGCTTTTCCTCGATTAACGAGCGTTTCCGCTGGTTCTCGGACACCTTTTACGACAGTTTTGTTGTTGTTTCGCAAGACGAGTTTTCCACATGATGAGCTTGGTGCCGGAACGGATTAAACTCATTAATCGAGGTGCCACTGTAGCATACACTCATTTTAAAGACTACCAATTTATCAAATCTCTGGACATAATAGCCCGCTCTGAGACCAGCGTTTGGTTTTGATTTACCTACTAACCATTCAGTAAAAAAAGTGGATGGCCCACTAATGAAAATACTGTACTCACCGCTCAATATAAACAGCGATGAGGACCAATTACGAGTTGGTTGTGGCAATACTTGCTTGGGAGTACCAGCACTTGACTGAAGTAACTGTGGGAATGCTTGGCAGGAGTGACTGGGTGTAATTACATTAGTTACAGGATAAGATCCATGCTTGTGGTGTTGTGTCTTCCCTATAATCTTTGTCATATAATGCTTTCAAACTAGTGATGGTTTTGGCTTCTACCATTTTCTCACTTAAATTGTTACAACCACCTACAACCTTGCTAGCAAGAAGAAAACTTTTGGCACCCTTATTTCCTTGGTTAAAATCTATGGACTCTTGTTCTTGAATATGCAGGTTTAAAAATTTCTGCTTGTCAACTGTGCTGATTCCAGACACTATTTTTTACACGTGATGAGATCCTATCACTTTAGTCTTTCCATCTTCTTGCTTTATTATATATATAAAGCCTGTAGCCTCTTCTCATAGCTCTTGTTTTTTTTTTTTTTTAGTTTCGAGCCATTTAGCAACATGTTTTTGCAGCCTTTCTAGTTTACTGATGTTTTTTCCAGGAAGAACATCAGTAAATATCAGTTGTGTGGTGTATTTCAAGAAGACACCACACACACATTCTAATTTTGGTCTCAGGAACGTAGTGAACAATTCCTTGGTCTTTTTTCATTCATACATTTAAACGTGATTCTGAAATTTTCTGGCGTAGGCTTGTCTTGACACCTTTGATTTGATCTTCTGGTGAAAGTTTACTATCCAGAATCACCTCTAGATCTCTGTCAGTGTTTTAGTATCTTTTCATCATTTATAGGTTGAGTTTGGCCTGTTTTTCCCTATTCCACATCCCATTATGTGGCATTTATTCACACTAAATACCATTTGCCATGTGTTGCTCCATTCACATTTTGTCTAGGTCCTTTTGAAGGGTATGGCTGTCATGAGTCTTTTACTCTCTCTAGTGTCTTATTATTTGCTAACATTCATATAGCTCTGAATTCCCTCTAGTAGAATGTTTATATGGACAATGAATATTACTGGTGCAAGATCTGTAGTACTTCACTAGTGACTTTTTTCCAATCTGATGCATTACCTCTGATTACTACTCTCATTCTTAAGTCCATCAGAATCTTGTTCATTGAAGTCGGTACTCTGCCTCTCGTCCCCCTCCTCTATATTCTAGCTTCCAGAACAGTTTATGTCAAAGGCCTTTTTTTTTTTTTTAGGCCCAGATAGATGCAGTTGCCAACAACTTGCTCACTCTTGAAAGATTTCTATGGCTATCATGAAAGCTACGAAGATTTATTACTTAAGACTTACCCGTTTGAAAACAATACTCTCTGTCCATTATGTAATTTTTTCAGGTATTCTACCCATTTTATTTTAAATACTTTTCTACCAAGTTTACTACCACACTTGACAATGGTACCTGTATAATTTAGAGGATTCTCTCCATTTCCATTTTTATAGACTGTCACCATTTACTTTACAAATGTCTTCAAGGTTTTCTGTTCATATGGATGTTTGGAAAATAATGTGTAGTGGGGGCACTAATCTCAAATGTGCATGCCCTTAGAACCGACAAGACTCCATCTGGTCCAACTGCTTTATTTGTCTAGTTCTTTGAGCAGTTTTTTATACTTCACCTGTATATACAGTGGTACCTCGCATAACGATCGCCCCAAAAGACGAACATTTTGGGTAGCGAACGGCCCGATCGGCGTCAAATCGTCCCGTATGACGAATGCTGGTTTGAGTAACGTCAACACCACATGGTGGGGTCGCGCTGCTTCTTGCACATTCTTAGACGCCTCCGACGATGCACATCAATTATGTTGTTCTTGTTTAAAGATGCTAATGATGCTGGGATATAAAAGGGTGACTGCTGAGATGTTGCAAAGCATTGACGTTTTTATAGGAAAAAAAAAATGAAATGTCTGATGTACAACAAATGTCAAAAAGGTTCGTTCGGTGTTCGGCAGGTAGGCTGCTCCATTATAACAATCTTTCTTTGTTTCAAATGTGTTCCATTTGTTTTGTATTTGTCATTTACGTCTCAATAATGGAGAAGCCTACCTTACATACACTGAATAAACCATTATGACATTTTCCTTTCTTCAAATGTGTTCAATATTTATTTTTCATTTGTCTTATAGCAAAAGGTTCGTTCGGTGGTCGGCAGGTAGGCTGCTCCATGTTTCTTACATACAAAAAACGTAAATAATAAAAAAATGAAGAATTTTGAAAACCAGTACAAATGTCAAAAAGGTTCGTTCGGTGGTCTACAGGTCGGCTGCTCCATGTTTCTTAAATAAAAAAAAACGAAAAATAAAAGAACTGTTGAAACAATTTGAAAAATGGATAAATGCTATAAAGGTTCGTTCAGTGTGTGTCGGGTAGGCTGCTCCATTATTGAGACGTAAGTGACAAATACAAAACAAATGGAACACATTTGAAACAAAGAAAGATTGTCATAATGGAGCAGCCTACCCAACAAACACTGAACGAACCTTTTGCTATAACGAATATGAAAGACGAGGGCTACTGGCTGGGTTAGTACTGCGTGAGCAACCATTTGTGTAGCACACGTGCCTCTGGCTCTCAAACACCTGTCCCACACGGTGTTGAAAGACTGCGCTCAATCGGTGCAATTCAGACCCTATTGTTTGAAGAACATATGGGTCATAACATTGGTGAAGCTAGGCGCAATAAGGGCTTAACACAACGGTCGGATGCCAGTGATACAGCACCTATGAGGATGATACAGCGAGCGTATCCAGGTGTAGCTCTGAGCCCCACCCTTGCCATCTCGAATTTATATAGATGATACATAGATGAAACGTTTTCTGCAGTGATGATGCATCTGATACAAGTAGCATAGATGAAGTGTTAGCGGCTTCCATGGTGGTGGTGTTCATTGATATTTTCAAGAATACCTGAATCTCTTCCTGACTGATGGACACTCTTTGAGGCTAGCTGAATCTCTTCCTGACTGATGGACACTCTTTGAGGCTAGCTGAATCTCTTCCTGTATGGGACCTTACAAAGCGATCTTTTCAAGACTACCTTACAAATTGAGCTTTTCCTATAATCGTTTCAATACTACCTTATGCTTTACAAGCTTGGCTACATACCACCTACAAGTACTAAAGCCAAGGGTGCACACGAGTGCGTTATTTGCAAGCACACAGAACGATGAAACAGGAAACGAAAATCTATCTGTAGCTGGTGTGAGGAGAGCAAAGTCACGCTGTGTACCATGGACTACTTCGTTGACTATTACGCACCTCCAAAGTACTGAGTGTGTAATACAGTGTGTTACTGTGTAAATAGTATGTGAAACTGTACATATTGTAATTTTAGTGAATTTTTACCACGTAATATTGTGACTAAACATTTATTGTGGACACATTACTGACACATGTATCACAGTTCTATGGAAAATTATGAACATTCTACTGTATACATATTGTAAAGGTCACAAATATGCATCATATACGATAAAAGAAACAAATAAAACCGCATTGGAAATGCATAGAAAAAATATTTGAAAATATATTTGTGGCAACACGCGGTGCTTGAATGGCCTGCGCGACCGTGTCTGGGAGCTTCACACATGGGCCACCAGTCCCTGATGACGTCACAGCGCACCTTGTCCACGCCCTCACAGTCAAAGTAAGTGGAATTTGGTAATTATTTTTACATAGACATGTTCAGGGACGGTAATTTATCATTTTGCAAAGAAAAATGATATTTTGGGGAACATTTGATGTCATGCACTCTGGGGGAATTTCACAATAAACACAGTGCATCACACTGGTTACATGGGGGGACACTCGTTTTGTATGACGTCCGTTTCACATGACGAACATGGAACGGATTAAATTCGTTATGCGAGGTACCACTATACTTCCTTGTACTCAATCATGTGTTTGAAAGTCATTATTATGGCTGGTACTCTGAAAACCTAATTTCACACAAATTCACTTTGAAACACTAAATTAATTGTTCTACCCACATTTTCTTTTTAGTCTCTGAGTCTGACTCCCATTCTTAGAATTTAGAATTTCTCTTTCACTTGCAATTTGCTTTTCATAAATTTATAGAATAGACCGGGTTCAGTTCAACATTTGCCTGCTATACTGAAAACAACAGAAATAGCACCATTCAATAAAGGAGGGAATATAGCAGAGGCAAAAAACTATAGATCAATTGCATTAATATCACACATCAAAATCTTTGAAAGTGATAAAATCACAAAACATATGGAATCACAGCATCTACATAACCCTGGTCAACACAGTTTCAGATCAGAGCCCTCTTGCCTTTCTGCACCACTATGACATGGCCTTAGATGCCAAGGAAGTCAAACAAAACACTGATGTAATATACACAGATTTAAAAAAAAAGCCTTTGACAAATGTGATCAAGGTGTTATTGCACACAAAATGTGCTCAAATGGAATCCCCGGAAAAATAGGGAGATGGATCTACACTTTCCTAACTGAACCCAGTGTGTAATAATCAACAAAGTAAAATCCGGACCATCAACTGTGAAGAGTATAGTCCCTCAGTGTATTATACTTGATCCAGTACTCTCTTTCTCATATCAGACAGACAAGGACACAAACTACAGTACCGTATCATTCTTTGCAGACGACACTAGGATTTTTAATGAAAGTAGACAGCGTAGAGGACATAGCAAACCTCCAATCTGATATAAATCAGGTCTTTTAATGGGCCACAGATAACAATATGGTATTTAATGAAGATAAGTTCCAGCTTTGGCACTATGGAAAAAATTAATATATAAAAATGAGGAACTATGTACAAAATAGTCAAATCATACCATAGAACATAAAAGCAATGCAGACAATGAGCCACAATAACATGGCTTAAGATATGAAGACTAAACCACACACACCAGAAAATGAGTAGACAATGACATTTCGGTCCGTCCTGGACCATTATCACATCAATTGTGATGAGACGAGGGAGATATGGGCATTAAGTAAGGCAAGAGAGAGGTGAGGAGGAGGAAATCTTAAGGAAGGTAAGAGCAAGGCGAAAGGTATGATGGGATAGGTGTATTAAAGGGGTATAAGGGGTTAATAATAAGTGTAAGAATGGTAATGTAAGAAAAGGGGAGAAAGAAAAAAAGAGAGAGAG
>NC_059651.1:1766478-1801478 GCF_020424385.1 Procambarus clarkii | reverse complement strand
TATATATATTTTATATATTTTTATATATATTATTAATATATATATATATATATATATATATATATATATATATATATTATATATTTTTATATATATATTATATATATATATATATATATATATATATATATATATATATATAGATATATATATATATTTATTTATATATATATATATATATATATAATTATATATATATATATATATATTTAACCCTTAAACTGCGCATGGCGTATATATACGCCCTGAGTAACATGTCCCATGGTGCGCATGGCGTATATATACGCCATACGGTGCCAGGCCTGATTCAAATGGCCCGCGGCTACACGGGGTTCACAGTAGCTTCCTCAGGGCTCTTGTAAACAGATGTCATTTTAAAAAAAAATCGTGGGCAATATTCTCAAGTGTGAGAGGCACAGTACTGTTGGAGCAACCAAGGCCGGCGCACGCAGCATGAGCGAACAGCATTGATGTTCAGCTTGTGACCACAGCATCGCCGAAAAATGTCAAAATGACTGTGATATAAATAACCAGGGTTGTGATAATAGCAGGATTGTTGTAATAATTAGTGCTGTGGGAGGAGTGATGCTGAGAGACGGAGGGAGACAGCATCGTTTACTGACTGTGTGGCCACCTGTTATTGTTTGCATTCACCATACCAGGTCAGTGGTTCTCTATGGTGAACACAAATGTAGATACTTATATATAATGTGTGTATTAGTGTAATAACAGCAAAAGGATTATGCTGGGAGGAGCCATATGGGTGACGGAGGTGACGTCGTCTGCATGATTTGTCTAGCTGTTTAGAGGGTGGCCACTATGCTCTTTGAGCGCACTACAAGCTTAGGTGTACAGTTACGGTGCATAAAACATGTAGATATTTATATATAATATGTGTATATAGGGTAATAACACTGCAAAAGGTATTGTTGGGGGAGAAAGTTTAGTGCGTGTGACCTTGAAAGAGTGAGGGAGCCGCCAGCCGCCATCTGTGTATAGCGACGACTCTTAGTGCCTGAACTAACTATATCAGCTTAGCTGTACAGTTGTGGTGAACAAAATATATACATACTTATATATAACGTCTGTATATAGTGTAATAACACCACAACTAGTATTGTTGGGGAGAAAGTTTAGTGCGTGTGTTGAGGGAGTGGCAGCGAGTGGCTGGCTGGTGTGTGGCGGTAACTCTTCGTTGCTTTTCGACTCTCAGTACCAACTTAGTGGTTCGTTATGGTGACCAAAACATGCCAATACTTATATATAACCTGTGTATAGAGTGTAATAGTAGCAAAACTATTTGTTTATAGTTTTATAAACATAATAATTGAATCACTAATATGCACATCATACTTTTGAGTATAGCGATTATTAACCACTTTTATTATATAAATATATTACAATACACACTATTGAATAATATTACTGCAAAAAAACTAAGAAAAAATCAATCGGAGACATTGAAACAATTAGGTAATAATATCTTTGTGGCAACTCCCATCTGTCAACGCGGGTGACGCTGACCGGGTCTGACGACCGCTCTGTCAACGCCCACTTTTTGCCAGACTTCCTCGGTCAATTGCGCCCAAAATATGTCACCTACGATTTTTTTTTTTTTTTCTGTGCTCAGGGGACACAAATTAACATGTTTAGAAGACGAAAAAAAATTTTGAATTTTTTTTTTTCTTGCGCACAGGGGTGTAAATGTCCCAAGGACCCCTGAGCAGTGTAACGGTTAAATGTAATTACCTAAGTGTAGTTACAGGATGAGAGCTACGCTCGTGGTGTCCCGTCTTCCCAGCACTCTTTGTCATATATCGCTTTGAAAGTACTGACGGTTTTGGCCTCCACCACCTTCTCACCTAACTTGTTCCAACCGTCTACCACTCTGTTTGCGAAAGTGAATTTTCTTATATTTCTTCGGCAGCTTTGTTTCGTTAGTTTAAATCTATGACCTCTTGTTCTTGAAGTTCCCGGTCTCAGGAATTCTTCCCTATCAATTTTATCGATTCCTGTTACTATTTTGTACGTAGTGATCATATCGCCTCTTTTTCTTCTATCTTCTAGTTTTTGCATATTTAATGCCTCTAACCTCTCCTCGTAGCTCTTGTCCTTCAGTTCTGGGAGCCACTTAGTGGCATGTCTTTGCACCTTTTCTAGTTTGTTGATGTGCTTCTTAAGATATGGGCACCATACAACCGCTGCATATTCCAGCTTTGGTCTAACAAAAGTCGTGAACAATTTCTTTAGTATTTCGCCATAATGTATTTAAAAGCAATTCTGAAGTTAGAAAGTGTAGCATAGGCTCCTCGCACAATGTTCTTTATGTGGTCCTCAGGTGACAGTTTTCTATCTAGAACCACCCCTAGATCCCTTTCTTTGTCAGAATTCTTTAAAGATTTCTCACATAATTTATAGGTTGTGTGGGGTCTATGTTCTCCAATTCCACATTCCATAACATGGCATTTATTCACATTAAATTCCATTTGCCAAGTGGTGCTCCATATACTTATTTTGTTCAGGTCTTCTTGAAGGGCATGACAATCATCTAGGTTTTTTATCTTCCCTATTATCTTAGCATCATCAGCAAACATGTTCATATAATTCTGTATTCCATCTGGTAGATCGTTTATGTAGACAATGAACATTACTGGTGCAAGAACTGAACCCTGTGGTACTCCACTCGTGACATTTCTCCAATCCGATACATTGCCTCTGATTATGGCCCTCATTTTTCTGTCAGTTAGGAAATTTTTCATCCATGTTAGTAGTTTACCTGTCACTCCTCCAATATGTTCCAGTTTCCAGAACAACCTCTTGTGTGGAACCCTGTCGAAAGCCTTTTTTAGGTCCAGATAGATGCAGTCAACCCAACCATCTCTTTCCTGTAAAATCTCTGTGGCTCGATCATAGAAACTGAGTAAGTACATTTCACAGGATCTTCCAGATCGAATACCATACTGTCTGTCTGATATTATATCGTTTTTCTCCAGGTGTTCTACCTATTAATTTTAATTATTTTTTCCAATATTTTGACTATTACACTTGTCAATGATACAGGTCTATAATCGCTTCTCTGCTGCCACTTTTGTAGATTGGAACTATGTTAACCCTTTTCACACATCAGCTACAACTGCTGTAAACAGGGATGCCTGAAAAATCAGTTGAAGTTGATTGCTGAGATCAGGTGCACATTCTCTCAGAACACATGATGAAACTCTATTTGGACCAACTGCTTTGTTCTTACTTAGCTCCTGGAGTATCTTTTCCACTTAGTCTCTAGACTAGTCTCTAAACTATGTACTATATGTTGTTCTCCGGAATTCTTATTGTGTCTGGTTCCTTGAAGATTTCATTTTGTACAAACACACTTTGGAACTTTTTGTTTAATGTTTCACACATTTCCTTTTCATTTTCCGTGAATCTATTTCCCATTTTCAACCTCTGAATATTATCCTTTACCTGCAATTTGTTGTTTATGAATTTATAGAATAGACCTGTTTCTGTTTTACATTTGTCTGCAATCCATTTTTCAAAATTTCTTTCTGCTTCTCTCCTCACTGCCGTGTAGTTACTTCTCGCATCTTTGTATCGCTGGTATGTTTGGGGGGTTTGACCTCTTCCTATATTGATTTCATTTTTGTGTATTTTGTTCTCTGGCCCTCTCGCAATTTCTGATGAACCAATCCTGTTTCCTAGTTCTGCATCCCTGTTTTGGTATATATATTTTTTTTTTGTCTTTATCATATATTTCACAAAACTTGACTTGCATCTCATTTTTACTTCCTTGCCTAGCAACAAGTCTGTCCAATTGTGCTCACTAACAAATTTTCTAAGGTCTCATTATGTCCTCTCCTGAAGTCAGGTTTCTCAACTGCTTCAACCCTCCTTATTTTCTTCCGGATTATAACGCATTGCATACTTTATTCTCAAAAAGACATGGTCACTTTTACCCAAGGGAGGAAGGTATTGAATGTGAAATAACTCTTCCTCCTTCCTGGAAAATATTAAATCTAGCATGGAAATTGAAGTTGAAATTGAAATAAGTTTATTTTGGTAAAATACACACAAAGGGATGAGGTAGCTCAAGCTATTCTCACCCCATAATATAGTATGGAGAACGTTCCCCTCCCTCATCGTCGTAGCTTGTTTAAAATGTTGATACAAGAATGTTTCCAGGATGAAATCTTCTGTTTTAGCTTCATATGCTTCCCAGTCAATGGACTTCAAGTTGAAGCCGCCGACTATCAACAGTCGTGATCTATCGTTATCGCTCTTGCTATAATCTCTCTCATTATTGTTATAAAACCTTCTCGTTTACTATCTAGCTCCTCCTTTGACCATGTGCTGCTTGGTGGTGGACTATATGCATTTATGATCATTAGTTTATTATCCTCATGGCAGATCTCTAATGTTATTAATTGCCAATCAACTTCTTGTTAATTGGCAATCATTATTTCGTTCATCTTTAGGTGTTCTTTCACCAGCAAAGCAACGCCACCGGTTTTCCTAATTTTTCTGTCCCGTCTCCAAATTGAGTAGCCCCTTGGGAATATGACCTCATTTAAAATAACATCTTCAAGTTTTGTCTCCGTGAGTGCAACAATGTCTGGTGTCTGCAGCTGTATTACATCACTTAACTCCAGTATCTTCGATATCACTCCATCTTTGTTGGTGTATGCAATTTTTAAGAACTTGTCCCCCCCCTCTCCCTTCCTTACTCTTCCCTCCCCCCTCTTTCTAATGATTTTGATGGTTTGTCTTTATGTACCACTTTACTGGGCTGCCTACCCCTATCACCTGGTAGAAAAAAGAATTTATTTATTCTTCATTCCTGCTCTCATTTAAATGATTGCCTCGGCGAGGTTCAGTTTCAGATTCTCTCTGTCTTCTTTTGACAGATCTCGTCTTAACGACCACACGTTCCCATCCTCATCACTTTGTAATTTTCTAGCATTCCTTAGTACTTCTTCCATCTGTTTGGCACCGTTTAGGGTGATCCTCAAAGGTCGATCTTTCCCTTTTACATATGTGCCTATTCTCCTGTAGTCGCACACATTCTCTATGGTAGTAAGACCTTCCACGAGGCCAACAATTTTATCTACTACTTTCGCTTGTTCTACAGCTCTTTTTGACCTAGATGTTATCTCCCTTTCTTTGCAACCAAAAATTATCAGGGACTTACTCCGATCAACTATATTTTGCACCAACTTCGGTTAGATGCCAATTCCCTTCTCACTTCCAGCTTAATGTTTGTTTTATCCTGGTTACTGCAATGTTTGGCTTCCTCTACAGCTTCTTCAATTTTTTCCTTCTCCTTGGCCACTTGTGCATAGCTGAGTTGCATATCTTTCTTGCACTGTTCTATTCCCTTGTGTGTGTGTGTGTGTGTGTGTGTGTGTGTGTGTGTATATATAGACTATATATATATATATATATATATAAATATAAATATATAATACTGTACATATAACTTTAATAATTATAATATATTAACATAAATATATATATATATATATATATATATATATATATATATATATATATATATATATATATATATATATATATATATATATATATATATATTAATAAACACTATAACCACATATTAGAAATAAGAAACTTGATGACATTAAAGTTAATTTCAGATCATTATCAAGTTGAGACTATAATGGCCCAGGATGGACGGAAACAGCATTTCTTTTTCAATGTGTACTGTGTGGATTCCATTTTTATGTATTCATATTAAAAATGGAAGAAAAATACCTTTCCATTTCATAACACTAGACAGGTATTTGCATAAAAACCTAAATTGATCCAGGCTTGCTTAAGTAAACAGTGACCAATACCTTTACATTATATATAGGTGGTTTCATGAAATTTAAAATTAAATTCTGTTATAATAAACAATTTTTTTTATGACAAGAACTAGACATATTGCTTTTATTTGCATTAGAGACAACAATTGTTCTGCATATGTGTGTGTGTGTGTGTGTCTGTGTGTGCGTGCGCGCAGTCCATCCTCCTGTTTTGGTAGTACTTACAGTAACGATGAGGACCATAGCATATACAGTACTGTATGCCAACGTACAATGAAATCTGAACTTTTGAGTTGGACAAACTGGAAAACTATTTTTTACTTGTGTTGCTTTGACAAACTAAACTAAAATATTCTAACCTCCCCAGGCCTAATACATGATATCTGAGACCTAATATAGTACATGTGTGTGCTATACTAGGCCTAGGAATATTTAAGTTTGTTTTTTAGCATCATTTATTTTAAAAGAACTCCTTACTAATCAGTATACTACTATCTAAAAGCTAAGAACGTACGCATTCTGACTATTGACGATCTTCACAATAGGTACTATCTAAACAGGAAGATGGGACATTTAAAATACAAATTTGAGCCCCACCTGATATAAAACCTGGATTTACCCTTCTTTCAGTGGTAGGATCAGCAGAAGCTTGCCAAAATTGGTTGGAGATGGATCTACAGGAGTCATTCTGATGCACGGCAAGAAACTTACTTTGTTACAGATGCATAATATATTTAAAAGCTGTTTTATGGTAAAGAGTTTTGTATCTAAATTTTGGCTTTATATCTCTTGTCTTAACTGTTTGACAGCATACATTATGCTGGAAAGTCTTTTTAGTAATGCAAACGATCACTGGAACCTTAACTCTTGGCATTAATGTGCTATACAGTAGTTGCATTCCAATAACTTGAACTGTTGTATTTTCTGGCTCCCAATAATTTTGTTTTAATTAAACTGCAAAGATGAACATGTTAATGTTCCAGATGATAATGACAATTTTAATCTACATCAGTCAGAAACATGACATTTCAAATTATTAAATTTTTTACCGGGATATGTATGCCTAAAGAACTGTAGGGAGAGAGAGACTCCAGTATGTAATGCAACTATGAGGGAAGAAAATTACTTAAATGATGATAAAGTCAAGAAAGAGAATGGCAAAAAAAATGGAAGGATATTTTGTTTGGCATTCATAATGAGAAAAATTCAACTGCAACACCCCCATCAGGTGTATGCAGTCTCTCATACCACGTAATGAGAACAGCAAACATGAGGTATTACTGGATTACTTATCAGATGTGTTAGCTTCCTTCAGGATCGATACATTTTATCAATCGATCTTTGTGAATGGCAACACCATGTAATGCTGAGTTGAGCGAGAGATTTTACGAGGCACCTGTCGTCTCATTATGCAATGTTCTACATGCAAAAATTCCCCAGATGTGACAATGAGGAAATGAATTTGGAATGTGAAAATTTAATTGACAACATGAGTGGCAGACTGTATTACAGATGTAGATAGATGGGTCTTTTAGAAAGTCTATTTTTGTGTGCATATTATTTGTCATCCTAGATTTCACAGGTATTTTACGACAAAGCAAAATACCAACTGTTCACATTACATGGAATTGAAGAGACCGTACAGTATTGATAATCTTATCTTTGCTGCAAAGGTCAATATCAATTATAATGAATACTAAAGAGATAGAATACATGTATTATAAAATAATATTCTAGAGTTTTGTTATTAGAGATTAGTTCAACATTATGCAAATTCTTCCGGTGATTGAAAAATACATATATAAAATCATTAAACATATATATGAACTAGTATGACAAATTCAGCATGTAACTTAAGGAATTCTTTCTGGTGGGTTCCCATGACGGTTTCCCGAGCTACCTACCTTGTTAGCCCGGGAAGCCAGCGACGGGACCCACCTAGAAAGAGATACAGTATATAGTATATTGTCTGCTACTGTGGCTTTCGATTCTGAAAGCCTTACCAAACTGAATAGCATTGTACATTAACTTACCCTTTTGTTGGTCAACATGTTAACTATTTCCATGTTGATAAGGTGGATGAGAATAGAAATATGTTGGATTTTTAGCATAGGAAGAGTGCGAGTGGTGGCAACACTGACGTAAATGACTTTGTCACATGCTTGTTTTAGGGGTTAGAGTAGTGTATTTAGGCTCAATTTCTTCTTTCATCTCTGATATATTTAGCAAATCAATTTAAAATGTTATTGAAACTATAAAAGTAAAAATTAATTACAGATAATTATTTATACTTTATTATATAATGAATAGTGTGCATTATTTGGTCTACTGAGAAGAGAATATCGTGTAGCGCATTAAACATTCCCTAAGCAACTTCCATAACGCATCTATATTTGAGATGAATGAATGATTTCACTAATTAGCAATTAGTTCTAGATAGGATATGGCTCAGAGTTTGTCAGTGGATAGTTGGAGTTGTGCAGAATAATGTAAAATCTTTTGTGTTTTGCTCCCTGTCATCCAATAAGAGCTTACTATTTTAGTAATTACAATAGAAAAATGTGTAGATTTACCATGTAATGCAAAACAATTTCTAAGAAAATGCAGCAGGTACAAGGAATCTTCAACCAAGAGTCTTTGTTCTCTCTTTAGATAATTCTAATAATAATTCTTTGCATAATTTTGATGCAGCAGTGGTTACCAACAAAGATTTCTAAAATAGAATTTTGATTCTTCAGGAAGTCAGATAATTATACTCTCAAAAATACTGTATTACACTTATATTATAGCATATATTAATTCAGTTTCCTGCTGCATTAAAAACTGTAGGATTCAATTCATCATATTCTATATTACTACAAAATTCCTGTACCATCCACCCCATTGTACTTACACCAATCAGTCCATCATGTACCACATTACACCACCATCAATCAGTCCATCATGTACCACATTACACCACCACCAATCAGTGCATCATGTACCACATTACACCACCACCAATCAGTCCATCATGTACCACATTACACCACCACCAATCAGTCCATCATGTACCACATTACACCACCACCAATCAGTGCATCATGTACCACATTACACCACCATCAATCAGTCCATCATGTACCACATTACACCACCACCAATCAGTCCATCATGTACCACATTACACCACCATCAATCAGTCCATCATGTACCACATTACACCACCACCAATCAGTCCATCATGTACCACATTACACCACCATCAATCAGTCCATCATGTACACCACACCAATCAGTCCATCACTGTACATTACACCACCATCAATCAGTCCATCATGTACCACATTACACCACCACCAATCAGTCCATCATGTACCACATTACACCACCACCAATCAGTCCATCATGTACCACATTACACCACCACCAATCAGTCCATCATGTACCACATTACACCACCACCAATCAGTCCATCATGTACCACATTACACCACCCATTACACCACCACCAATCAGTCCATCATGTACCACATTACACCACCACCAATCAGTCCATCATGTACCACATTACACCACCACCAATCAGTCCATCATGTACCACATTACACCACCACCAATCAGTCCATCATGTACCACATTATCCACATTACACCACCACCAATCAGTCCATCATGTACCACATTACACCACCACCAATCAGTCCATCATGTACCACATTACACCACCACCAATCAGTCCATCATGTACCACATTACACCACCACCAATCATCATCATGTACCACATTACACCACCATCAATCAGTCCATCATGTAGTCCATCATTACACCACCACCAATCAGTCCATCATGTACCACATTACACATCATGTACCACATTACACCACCATCAATCAGTCCATCATGTACCACATTACACCACCACCAATCAGTCCATCATGTACCACATTACACCACCACCAATCAGTCCATCATGTACCACATTACACCACCACCAATCAGTCCATCATGTACCACATTACACCACCATCAATCAGTCCATCATGTACCACATTACACCACCACCAATTCCATTTCACTAGTCACTCATGCCAATCTTTGTGTTCCCCTACATTGCTAAATTAACATTTTAACATGTCATAAATCTATTAGTATGCATGTGAATATTCATTATTTGAAGTAAATGAGTTGCACAAGGTGTACAGGGATGAAAATATAATTAAATAAAGAATGCACATATGGTGGATTCAAATGCTTAGGCACTGCCACAGTAACTGATAAAACAATATATAGTCTACAATAAGGTAAAAATTAAAAAAAATTTAACAGTAGTGTTTTAAAGTATTTGACTTTTGTAGAAATGAGCAGCACTGCTGCAGTTGAAGTTTCTTATGTTAATTTGGAATACACCTGAGCCTGCAGCCTCCAGGAATTATTCAAACATACAAATCAGCTTGTATTATGGAATGTATGTACTTTACAGTATTGCAATATTTTACATTAAAAAACTATGATGCATGTGTAGTTCATTTATGCTTGGGTATGTATATATAAAAGAATTTTATTTTGTGACATGAGTAAATAATTAACATGGACTATGGCATAAGACTTCTTCTAACCATTCTGGCTTGTTCGCATATATATATATATATATATATATATATATATATATATATATATATATATATATATATATATATATATATATATATATATATATATATATATAATATGCAATTGACGATCACAAAACACTGATCATTTTATGCAGAAAATCCACAGAGAAATATGAAATGAGGTGAACGTTTCGGCTTTGTTAAAGCCTTTGTCAACACCAGACTGACTAAGGAGAAGGGAGAAGGGGGAGGATATATAGGCCGACACCTGACCAACCCATCCCTAGGGTTGGTCAGGTGTAATTAACCAAAAACAGGTATAGCTTAGCTTAGAATGGTCAAAGAGGATGGTCTTTCTTTAATCTTTCATCCTTATTCTCTGACCGCTTAATCCTCTTTGACCATTCTAAGCTTAGCTATACCTGTTTTTGGTTAATTACACCTGACCAACCCTAGGGATGGGTTGGTCAGGTGTCGGCCTATATATCCTCCCCCCCCCCTTCTCCTTAGTCAGTCTGGTGTTGACAAAGGCTGAAACGTTCACCTCATTTCATATTTCTCTGTGGATTTTCCGCATATATATATATATATATATATATATATATATATATATATATATATATATATATATATATATATATATATATATATATATTATATATATATATATATATATATTATATATATATATATATATATATATATATATATATATTATATATATATATATATATATATATATATATATATATATATATATATATATATATATATATATATATATATATATATTATATATATATATATATATATATATATATATATATATATATATATATATATATATATATATATATATATATATATATATATATATATATATATATATATATATATATATATATATATATATATATATATATATATATATATATATATATATATATATATATATATATATTTATTTTATGTGTAATGACATTTTCAAATAAAGTGAAATAAATATACACACATACCAAAAGAATAGGGGTTGTGGGAGAAGAAAATATCAAAGTGTTCAGTGAGGATCCACAAGGTCTTCTCTGAGTACTCTTTATTTTCTTCTCCGAGGCTATGGGTCCCTACACTTGCACCAGTGGTGGTACCCCTTCTAGGTTTAAAAAAAAAAAAAAAAAAATAATATATATATATATATATATATATATATATATATATATATATATATATATATATATATATATATATATATATATATATATATATATATATATATATATATATATATATATATAATAAAGAATAGGGGTGGTAGGAGAAAAAAATATTAAAGTGTTCACTGAGAACCCGCAAGGTCTTCTCCGAATACTCTTTATTTTCCTCTTTGAGGCTGTACAATTGCACCAGAGGTGGTACCCCTCTATACCATCATAGGTGGTATACCCAGGTGGTACCCCTCTATCCATCATAGGTGGTAGCCAGAGTATTCAACCTTAAGCCCCCCCCCCCCCCAACCCCATTAAAGAAGTATCTACGATAGGTTAAGGTTTTGTTTGTTGTCTGAAGTTGGCCAGATAGTTCCAACAAAAATATTATGTCACAGGTGGTGGATCTTAAGCCTTAGTGATATTAGGACCAATAATGCATGTTGTGTCAATATTCCAGCAACTGTTTACTTTGCAGTAACTATCTTCTCTCGTTTTCTTTACGCTTGACCAAAGCACCCTTGGAGAGTGATCTTGCCTGGTTTAATCACAATTATATTGTTTAGTATTCATTTACAGTTGCCTGGTAAATATTATTTTTCGAGATCCATATTAATGTTATTTCTCTCAGCTCTTTCTAGCTTATTAAATTACTTTATTACATAATGCATTTTTACACCACATTAACATTTTTAAATATAAATGAACATCTGTTTAGATACAGCATTACAATCACAGTTTCTTTGCAATTGGAATATTATACTAATTAAATTTTAAGTAGCAGAATATGGTAAAAATAGTTTTGTATTAAAAATAATATTTTATTTCATTTCAATTTAATTATACAGTACACAGTTTTATATGTATTCTAAATTATATACAGTACATGTACACCTATATTATTATAATATACAGTATATATATATATATATATATATATATATATATATATATATATATATATATATATATATATATATATATATATATATATATATATAATGTGTGTGTGTGTGTGTGTAAATCACGAAAAATAAACACGTGATTAAAAATGAAACCACTAAGCTGGTATGGTAAGTACAGTCAATAAAAGGTGGCCACACACAGTCAGAAGACAACGCCACCACCCTCCCCTCCCACAGCATTACTCCTCCCTCCATGGAGCACAGCGCTAAATAACATCAAAACCCTGGTCAGTTTTATCACAGTCAGGGGTCTAATGAAATAATATCATCGCTACATAATAGCACGAACAAGTATATTATGGCATTTTTAGGCGATGCTGTGGTCACAAGCTGAACAGCAGTGCTGTGAGCTCATGCTGCGTGCGTCAGGCTTGGTAGCTCACTCAATACTGGAGCCCCTAACACTCGGGAATTTGGCCCACGATTTTTTTAAATTTCTTTAATTAAATTTTTAAATTTAAAGATTTTTTCTTGTTTACAAAAGCCCTAATGAATGTGTGGTGAACCCCGTGTATCCGCGGGTCGTTTAAATCTTGCGTAGTACTCCAAAGCATCATATGATGCGATGCGCAATTTAAGGGTTTAGCATGCCTGGAAATCAACCTAATTTAGGGTGCGCAGTTGAAGAGTTAATTATCCTCCAATGATATTAAAAATAAGCACAAATGTATATGCAATTTGATTAGCCATCTTTAATCATTTGTTAAGTGAATCAACCATATTTCAATTTTTATGACGAAAAACAAAATTATGGAATTACGTATGCTGTTGGCTAATTTTGTCTGTCATTTATCTGGCTCATTACTACTCCCCAGCCATGGTAAATATCAGACTCAACATACAGCTGGTTCACATAATAGATCAGTGAATAATACACACACACACATACCATAACACATACATATACATACTTCATATCCATATTATTTTCATGATACTGTAGAATATTTTTTCTGTTTAGCCAAGAAATCTAACAATCTTTAAAGTATTATGGCAATGTTGACCAGACCACACACTAGAAAGTGAAGGGACGACAACGTTTCGGTCTGTCCTGGACCATTCTCAAGTCGATTGTGGTCAAGCCACAATCAACTTGAGAATGGTCCAGGACGGACCGAAATGTCGTCGCCCCTTCACTTTCTAGTGTGTGTGATCTGGTCAACATATTTCAGCCACGTTATTGTGACTCATTGTCTGCATATTATGGCAATATCGGTTAATTTGTGCCAGCTCATTCCTGTGCTGAAAGAACATTACAGTCAAGGATATGTTAACATGTCCTGTACTGTAATGAATCAGGTTGCATAAATTCACCAATATGCTACATTTGTTCATTTGCTTCAAAATAGGTTTTATTTTGAAAATTATGAGACCCTTTAGGTTAAAATATTGTGAGGCTCATAGCAAAGAGACATTGGTATCGTCACCCAACACACACACATTTTGAATTTCTCTGCCCTGTTAAGGGATGCTACAAATGAACCTACCTAACATTGTTGAGATAATTAAAACGTTATTTTTTCATTTTTATATATTGTTGCCAGACTGCTAATGCCTATTGCAATGATGCCTTTCAAATTTATTAAACTGAATAATCAGGATTTTGAATTTGAACTTGAATAATGGTTAGTGATTTGCTAATACAAAACTTGATACACCTGAAGGAGGAGGACTAGACTAAGAAGCAAACAATGAATACGTGAAATGAGATTACATTGTAATGCCGCAGATTTTTCATTTACTTTCGTTGCTACCAATACTGTACAGTATAGACCTTTGCCAGTGTTACATGCATATGTACAAAAAATGCACATATATACAGCAGACCTTTACTATTCTTAGGTTTGATATTTGTAATTGTTGGTTGCTCATGGTTGGCAGCAGTACATTTTAAATTTTTCATAGTTTTCCCCAAAATAATTTTTTCATCCAATATTTATGACTTGACAAATTAGGCGGTGAATAGCATCATACAATATTGTATCACTTTATCAGACATAAACATAGCTGCAGCTAACACCATAGGATTCAAGCATTCCCTAAACAATTCATACATATAAAAGATAGTTGTACCTAACACCACAAGACCCAATGATCCGAACCCAATTTTACATGAAAAATTCTTGCTTCCATATACACTCGCCAATATAAATTAACACTTTCGCGCTATCTGGACGCGCCGGCGCGTTCGGTTTCGTCTAACGTAAACGCATAGTGGACATAAAGTTATGTCTACTTTTAAAATATTTGTATAAAATTCAATTTTTATCCGATTTACTTTGGGTTTGTTTCAAACTGCGCGCTATGAGGCTCTCTTTCTCACCACTAGGCTGCATGGTACAATAAGTTCATGAAAGGTGTGGATAACTTCGATCAAATGGTATTTTGTCCCAAACGGGTTGCAGGTGGGTGACTTTAGCCGTTTATACTGGTAATTCTTCCCCCATATCATGTATTAGATGCATATGTCTGTTTAGGGAATTTTATTCCGATCAATATACAACCAAAAATAACTGTGTGCAACAAGTATAATCTTGACAAACATAACAAAAGTAAAAATATTTCGTGTGTGACGCTCACTGATATGTTCCAGCGTTGTTTATATTTGTCGCTATTCTAACTTACGCTTTGTTGATATTTTTTACCTATGGGCACATAGAACATTCTATTGCGAACACATTGACATAAAAATGAATGACGTACATAGAAAATTAATGTCATGAGAGTGAAATAAGTATAAACTTTCAAAGCGGCGTGCGTCGTCCCGTCACCGATACCGGGCAACAATTTCACCACTTCCCACACTCTTGCGGGCGGGCTGCATCATTATTCTACGCTTATATTCATATCACCGTGTTGGGAATTTCATTGCGAGTCCATTGATACCAAAATTAACGCTGTAGAACAAGTGTGGAGGTGATTACAATCCCAAGAGTAAAAACATTTTGTTGCTGATGGGCGCTCACGGCGAGTCATCTACGTAGTTATTTATTTGGTGCTGGTATTCCTATATGTTTCGTGACTTATTTTACTAATGTTCTTCTAGAGAATTTTATTGCGAACACGTTGGTACCAAAATGAAATACGTAGCATGAGAACTAAGGTCAGAAGAGTAAAAAGAGTATACACATTTTTGTTTTTACGCTTAAGCGATAAAAACGCAGCGCGCACATTCGGTTGGCTGAGTGACCTTTGCGGAGAGCGCGAAAGTGTTAACTCCCATGCACAATTTTTTTTTTGTGTTGCATTGAGTTGAGAGTAATTAGCATGCCGGGCATAAATGGGTAGGATACAGTGCATAAAGAGCTAGATCTCACACACCCATAGTCACTGATGGGTGGCCGAGGCAGAAACAAATGGATATGGTTTCTTTCACCTGATGCATCTGTTCACCTAGTAGTAAATAGGTAACTGGGAGTTAGACAGCTGCTATGGATTGCAGCCTTGGAATGTGTGTGTGTGTGTGTGTTAGAGAAATGTAGGTAGTAAATATGACGGAGGAAAAGAGGTTGGGAATCAGTACAATAGACAACTGACAAAGATGGTGTCCAAGAGCTAACAATTCAATCCTGCAGGTACATATACTAGACACACACACCTGTCATTTATTATCAAAATGACAAATAGGATTAGTTGTGTGTGCTGCCAAACATATTTCCCTTAATCTTGGCATTCACAATCTGCTTTGGCATTCATGGGTGTCTCAAAAATCTATCCCCTTATGAATAGCAAGGGCTTGCTGTACTTAGTAGAATGTTTTTTTTTTTTTTTTTTGCAAGATATTTTTTGCAATTAGTAACAAAAACTTTTTCCCAAGTTGTTTTTAACCCTTAGACCGCACAATACATACATACAGTATATGATTTTACATAAAATAATTTAACATAAGTTTTTAAAACTTGCACAAACAATTTCCTTTTTTTTTTTTTGCATAATCAACTAGGCAAATGCTCCAACTTTGTCTAAATGATCACAGCATAACTTGAAAAACAAGAGAATCAAAATTAATTTTAAAATTTAATATTGAAAACTTCAGACTTTCAATTCAGAATAAAAAATATGAACTATCACCAATTGTTCATTTAATGTTATTATTCTCTCAGAATAATATATGATCTTCATTTTCATCAAATTAGAATATAGGTTTTCAGTATAGTTTACTTTAAAAAAAATCGTCAATAGGGCATTTGAAATATGCGGCAAATTTAGACCAAAAAAAAATT
The DNA here is from genome assembly GCF_020424385.1 of Procambarus clarkii. Lineage (NCBI taxonomy): Eukaryota > Metazoa > Arthropoda > Malacostraca > Decapoda > Cambaridae > Procambarus > Procambarus clarkii. The sequence goes on along the minus strand of NC_059651.1, from coordinate 1,784,670 downwards.
ATAACTCCAAATGTGTAAAGTTTATAAAAAATCTATTCTGGTGGGATTGTAGACGAGACAGCTGAGCACACAATATGTCAAAATAGTGAGACTGTCAAAAACTGGAATTTTAGAAGCCACTCAAAGTTGAAACTCTAGTTTCTGAGATAATTAAAGTTGAAGTTATCAACAATGAATAAAGGTAGTTTTAATTCGTTAATTTATATGAATGTTTTAATAAACGTTGTTTGGCATTCGTACTCAAATATGTGAAAGTTGTAGGTCAATGTGTGTTGAAATGAAGTCAAGAAAAAATAACCCCCCAAAAAATAAAATATAGGGATAATTATTATAATGATTTAGGGGATATATTTAGGGTATACTTTATATAATTGAAAAATCCCTAATATGGTCCCTAATCATCAAAACAACCTAAAGAGACAGAGAAAATAGTGTTTGAAATCAGAGAAAAAACCAGCCCAAAAAAATTAAAAGTCTAAAGTTTTACGAGTTGTGACGGAATTATTTGTCGACCAATTTTATTCCATCTTCACATAGCTAGGGAAACATATGCATTCTCCAGGATGTAAAGGCTACAACAAAATCAGATAATAAACAAAGGAAAAAAAAACTATAATCTTAAAAAAAAAAAATCCCCCCAAAAAAATCTTTTGGGACATTGATGAAAGTAACATATATTGGACAATGTATTTATATGATATATAACAACATAGAGCATATTAACGTAGTTATTCGTTATTATTTGTGTTATTTCATGTTACTCGCACAATAATATAAAGGCACCAACTGCATATCCACTTTGTGGACACTTCTTACTACTATTCTTCTTCTTTGAGAGTCAAACAGGTACTTGCATCTCTTTATTACTGCAAAATCCTTCAGGTCCAGTTATTAGGAGCTGTTCTCCTTATCAACAAAACGTTCTTATTTCTTAAAAAGTCGTCTAGAATCAATTTCTGAAAATATTTTGATGAAAGTTTCACGACACTGAAGCCAATAAGTTTGAGATTTGTTTAACATTTTCAAGTTATTTTTACATAATTCTAATATTTTTCGCTATCAGGCCCCCATTATGCACGGTAATATGCGCGGTCCAAGGGTTAAAGAACCAGCATTGAACGTAATGAAACGCCATTTTCTGAGCGAGACCCGGAAGCTCCCCAGATCTGGGCTGATATGAATGTATTAAACCCTGGCATCAATCAAGCAAATGGAGTTCTCAGGCCTACCGGGTACCACGAGCCAGAACCTGGCCCCCTCAGAGAGACATGAGGAGCAATGGCCTATAGAAACCCCCATGTGGTTGGAAGCATTCTATGTCTACCATCGACAGGGTCAGGCACCCAGAAAGGTAGGCATTCAGAAACAAACCCTATCTGGTTAAAATATTGCCACTGAAAGCCGAACTGTTGGACAGAACTCACCCAAACAAAAAACGAGCATACGAGCATGACATCATAACTGTCACCGCGCTGCTGTCTGCACAGGAGGGGTCGGTGGCTGAGTGGACAGCACGCTGGACGCGTGACCCTGTGGTCCCAGGTTTGATTCCGGGTGCCGGTGAGAACCAATGGGCAGAGTTTCTTTCACCCTGATGCCCCTGTTACCTAGCAGTAAATAGGTACCTGGGAGTTAGGTGAACTACGTGAATACAGGTCTCCCTTCCCCGGGAGGGGAAAGAGCGGAGTCCCCGGACCCCTGCACCTGCTATCCATACCTTCAGTTCTGAGGCTGGATGTCTAAAACTCGCAAAAAATGACGACCGGAGGAAGGGAGGGTTGCTAGGGAGCCTCTGGGTCTCACCCAGAAAATGGCATTTCATTATATGTAATGCTTCGTCTCCCTTGAGCTACTTAACCAAAGATAAAGCGAGAGGGACTAACCCAGGAGGCGGTCGCCACTCGTTCCTCAACTCGAAGTTGAGACAACTGGCTGCAACTGCCGACCCAATGTGACACATGTCCGACTAGGGCCAGAAACATTGACCATGTAGCGAGCAGCCAGGACCCTGTTCGACCTCCAAAAACACCATGCCCGAATGTCAGCCCAAGACACGTTACCAAAGACAGCAGCCAAGGCAGCAAACTTACGAATATCATGGGCACAAGGATAGACCATATGCTGGCTGGACCAAATAATCCTGCAGACAACCTGAGAGATCCGAACTCTGAAACAGGGAAGAAGGGAAACTGGGTCAACCCAAAGCGCGTCCCCGACCACCAAGGCAGTGACGTGCAGGTAATGGCGAAGAGCCGCAACCGGACACAACACATGATGCACCCCTGGCCAAACCCACCAAACATCAACAACCCAAGGAACCCTCTGGAAAGCAGCAGTCTCATTCTTCGCCAGTAAAGGAGACAGCTGCAAACGAACAAACCAACCACCAGGACCAAAAGAGCAGAAACCTCTGCACTAGAGAAGAGCATGAAGCTCCCCATTCTGATCTCTAGAGGCCAATTCCAACAGGAAAAGAGCCTTTGCAAAACAACCTTGAACCGAAGGGGCCACAACAAACTGAGGAGAAGATAGAGAAGAGAGCACCCAGTCCAATGACCAGGACGGCTCAGGCGGTGCATGAGCAGGCCAGAAGTGAAACAATGCAGGACACAACTTGCATAATGAAGCAGAAGTAACATCCACCTCGAAAGCAAGCTGAAGTGGCTCTGCCAGCGCCGCACTTTCCCATCAGCCACAGAACTGAAGGTATGGATAACCGGTGCGGGGGGCTGCACAGACAGCGGCGTGGAGACAGTTGTGCTCGTCTTATGGTCATTTTTCACTTGGAGAAGTTCTGTCTAACAGTTCGGCTTTCAGTAGCAATATTTTACCCAGATGGGGTTTGTTTTGGGGCACTTATCATTCTGGGTGCTTGACCCGGTCAATGGCAAACATAGAATGCTTCCAACCACACGGGGGGTTTCTATAAGCCATTGCTCCTCGTGCCTCTCTGAGGGAGGCCAGGTTCTGGCACGTGGTCCCTGGTAGACCTAAGAACTCTATTCGCTTGACTGATGCCAGGGGGTCTAATACAGTCATATCAGCCCGGATAACTCTGGGGAGCTGAAGGGGCATCCCCTAGAAAAACATTTAAATTACACACTTTGTTTAGAGAATTCTTCCAGATACGTACATTAATGGCATTTTGAATCATATCGGTTTAAACTTTATTATTCAGACATACATTGGTAGCATTTGGCATAGGGTAGGTAGCCACTATAAATGCTTCATTGCTATTCATCCTCATGTAGCCATATGATAGGAGGTCATATATTGCTATAGTTAGGCTGAATGCGCAATGGAAGTGAAAAGCCTGTGACACAGTTAATCAGGACATTGATTAATGTTTTGTGAGTAGCTCAGAGCTAACAACAGGCTGGTTTTAAACAGATCATTTTATTTTATTACAAATAAGGAGTATTAAAAAATATTAAATCAGATGTGCAACAGGGAAGAAAACATTTAATATCAGACTTTTGGTTATATAAAACATTATAAAACTATATAATACACACTTCATGTTAGCTGATCACAAGGTAATCAGTTGTCCTTTTTAATCTACATACATACATACATACATATATATATATATATATATATATATATATATATATATATATATATATATATATATATATATATATATATATATATATATATATATATATTATTAAATATGACCGAAAAAGTAAGATTAATAATTCTAACACGAATTTTCTCAATCTTTCGTACATTACGCTTCACTGTTGGAGGTAAATAAAAATCACTTCTCCAAAATTCATTTTTATTTCTAGTCTGACGCGACACGGGCGCGTTTCGTAAAACTTATTACATTTTCAAAGACTTCACAAATACACAACTGATTAGAACTTACGTATCTCTGATTTTATATCTACATTTGAGTGAGGTGGGAGGGGTGATGTGGCATTAACACAAGACAGAACAAGAGGGGATATTAATAGGGTATTAAAGGTATCAACACAAGACAGAACAGAAACAATGGGTATTGAATAGAAGTGTTTGTAGAAAATCTGTTCTGTCTTGTGTTGATACTTTTAATACCCTATTAATATCCCCTCTTGTTCTGTCTTGTGTTAATGCCACATCACCCCTCCCACCTCACTCAAATGTAGATATAAAATCAGAGATACGTAAGTTCTAATCAGTTGTGTATTTGTGAAGTCTTTGAAAATGTAATAAGTTTTACGAAACGCGCCCGTGTCGCGTCAGACTAGAAATAAAAATGAATTTTGGAGAAGTGATTTTTTATTTACCTCCAACAGTGAAGCGTAATGTACGAAAGATTGAGAAAATTCGTGTTAGAATTATTAATCTTACTTTTTCGGTCATATTTAATAATATATGTCTACAGGAAAGACTGCTACCAAAATATACTAATATATATATATATATATATATATATATATATATATATATATATATATATATATATATATATATATATATATATATATATATATATATATTTATATTTATTGTGTCTGCATAGTAAAAGTGTGGTACAATACTCTGTGTATTATTTTCCATTTCCATTGTAATTAAGGTTTGCAATATGGTTAGATTACCATTCTTTCATTACAGTATTGTATCTCTATCTCAAATAAGAATTAACAAATTTAACTAAAAACAACTGAAAAAATAGGTGACTGAGTGGATTTTACCATTACAATGGAAAAAATATTAACCTCAATATCTAAAGTTTTCAAAGTAAAGAAAATAAAAGTTTTTATAGGATTGTGTAGCATAAAATTGCAAGTGGAGAAAAATGTTATCCAAAAGTAATATTATATTTAACTTGAAGGGTTAATCTAGTGTTGCTTGGGTGATGACCACTAAATCTTCACTACATACAGTACTGTACTATTATTTTCACTGTAACCATCTTCATCATGCACTATTTTCACTACCCAGACACAGTTATGTACCCCATCCGCAACAATCATTATTACAACATTCCCTACCCTTCACCACTTTCCATATCCTTTACCATTTTCTCTTCATACCTGTAGCCATTTTCACTAAATAGTCATAATTAATAAATAACAGAAATTAACATGTAATCAAATAGAAAATAATATGCTAGATGAATCTTAGTGAGAAGAGTCTAGTATTTAGCGAGATTGGAAATTAGTACAATTTGCCATTTCATGCAAAGTCAAGAGCCATGGGGTATAGTAACCCCAACCCCTTATGACTATACCCAAAGAACCCCACATATGACTATACCCAAAGAACCCACATATTACTATACCCAAAGAACCCACATATTACTATACCCAAAGAACCCACATATCACTATACGCAAAGAACCCACCTATCACTACACCCATGGTCGGGAACCATGGTCGGGAACATGTGGAGAGGCTGGACTGTACTGTACCCAAATCTGTACAAGGAAATAATTTTACAGGAAACTAGGAGGCATGGCAACAAGTGCAAAATAGCGCTGTTGAAAATCATTTGATTCTATTAGTGTTAAGGGCCCAAGACTTTTCAGCACTCCCAAATATATACGTAAGTGACATAACTATCCAATCTTTTATGGTGTTCGAGGGAACATGATACACCTCTAAAGGATACTGTACTTGATTAACTAGACTGTGATTCATACATAAAGCTAGAAGAAGCTGTGTCTAACAGCCAGGTTGCCTAGACCATCAATCAAGATGCCTGGCCTGAGACTGCATCACAGGGACATTGATCCGAGAACCAACAACAGGTAGACAACAGTTTGCCAATCCTATTAACCCTTAAATAGCTCTAATTACTGTCTGTGATTGCCTTCTGTGCTCAATTTTCAGGGAGCCTCAGTTGCACCCAGTTTTCTAACACCCTGCATAGCTACAAAGATACTGTATCATGTCACACCAGGCTGTTAGGAGTCATTAAGAACCTACCAGAAACCAGAGGCCAAAACCTGGTCCCCTCACAGGGGCACAGTGAACAGAGGATGCTAGATCACCTTAACTGTGAAATAAGCCCCCAGAAATGCAGACCAAGAAGAAATCGACAACATCTCTGAAAATGGGACATAGTAGTTAGGTTGTTCACCTACTAGTTACTGTTACGGACCCGAGTCCAGCGTCGGAGCATGGAGCAGTGACAACAACGCCATCTGTGAGTCCGCTCCCGAAACCCACTCCAAATGGACGACGCCATCTAGTGGTGACAGGATAGGCCAGCAATAAGTGTTGGATTCCTGTCCTAGTCAGTTCATGACGTAGCCGCTGCTGACCTCTGGTGAGGTAGTGCTTAGACAGTGAACGCCATCTATGGAGTGAAGAGGTGGACGTTTCTGTCTAAGCTTGTGAGTGAAGCGTCCCAGTATTAATGACGTGTCTGATTGCAGAGTCAACCTGGGACTGCTGTGTTGGACGATGGACCAGTCTACCCAAGGCAGCCAAGGTCTCTTCACCAGTCTGCTGAAGAAGCTGTGAGTCACCCCCGGACGAACTCTGTTGAGAGTAATAGCCTGCCTGAGGCGTGGCAGTGTTGGGAATTGCCTTATCCGGGGTTGGCTGGTGGAGGAGACCACCCACTGGGGTGCTGTATGAGGAGGGTGACCAGCGAGCCACACGAGGCTCCTGGCTAGGGCACGCAACCCTAAGTATCGGTCGTGGAGTGGCCTACACAGCGGAGCTGATCGGTACCTGCCAGCTACAGGCTGGATTGTGGTTGAAGGCCTCCACGACGAAGCACCCAGTGGGACTGTGATTTGGCTGGCCTGTGGCCAGGGTAGATTCGTCATTAGTCATAGTGGATTCATCGTGGGCCACGGAAGAAGGAACCAGGGCTACCCAGAGTGAGCATCCAGTGTCTTCGGAGGAAGACGCAACTGTACATAAGTGTAGTAATAATCCCGGCGTGCGACTGTTATTTATTTATATATGGTGGTGGTAAATATATCGGAAAAACTGGAACATTTGTATCCCTCCCCCTTTAATTTAACTTGCGTTACGGAACACACCCCTTGAAAGCCTCTACTAACTTGGGGCCGGATTCCCAAACTCTACTACCATCAGAGAAGAACCCGGTTTCGTCCCAGTAGGGCCGTAACAGTTACCCCTCCCCACTGCCAGGTGGCAGTACCAAAAGAACCCATGCAAACTAGGGCAATACATCAGTAAAAAACTGACCAAAGACAAACTGGTATTTGAATAGAAAGGGAAGGTTCAAGACACCACCAAGGCTTCTCTCAGAACGAGGTACTGTATTTCATTACATTCAATGTTCATATTTATACATTAGCTTTTTGAATTTTTGTCATCACACCATGATTTAGGACTTTTAATTAGCCGAGTCATTTAAGGGTTAATGAATGTAATTTAACTTTTGTAGGCAGTCAGAACAGCAAAATTGCAACAGACTCGTGCTGCCTACAACTCTGCAATAAATAAAAGTAATTTTTGCTGTTAGTATTAACTCATTTCTCAACAAAACCATATCACCATGACTATGTACAGTACAGTATACTGAATTTTTTTTTATAATATATGGTTTAATTAGCCATGCATACATTAGGTTCCAGCTGGCTTCTGGTACTGTATTTATAATCTGAAACAAATTTGTGTTTATTACTAACCAAAAAAAAACTTATGGGTGTAAGTCCACAATGATCAAATTAAATTTAAAATGCCTTTGTATGTGAAACATACCTTAAGGGTAGGCAGTAATAGTACAGTATTTACTTACTGTTAACAGAGCACTATACACACAGCAGAGAGGCATTTACTGTACTGCCACTCCTAGGGGCGACATTACATTACTGGGCTTGTCACAATGTGGATTAATTGCTTTAAATGTTTAGTCTTAGTCGTAAGATGGGTCACTTTTTGGCTTCGATCTAGCTAGGGGCAAAATATAGCATTTCACACAAGATTCTGATGAAACACAAGACAAGACAACTAAAAAATAATATGCTGTAACACTTACAGACTGTACAAGCTTCACCCACGAACACACACGGATCGTCACCACACTTGCAGGAGTTCCTAGAAAATAAAAAATGTTGTGAAACTGCTGATCACAATACAATTTTCTCTGTACCTTCACACACATGCGCGCATAAATATACTCAAGAATCTCGCCGTTTATATACATATTCAATTACAGTTACATTACAATTACAGAATTCTCCCAGAAATGTGAGGGGTGGGTTATGAAGAGACTAAAAGAACTGAACCTGACGACACTAGAAAAAAAGGAGAGAGGGGAGACATGATCGAGACATATAAAATACTTAAGACTGACAAAGTGGAAATAGGGAAAATGTTCATAATATATACCAATAGAACAATGGGGCATCAGTGGAAGCTGGAAACTCAGATGAATCATACAGATGTTAGAAAGTTTTCATTTAGCAGAAGAGTACTGGGAAAATAGAATGAACTAAAGCAAACTCGTGGAAACAAAGCAAACTTTGTGGAAGCAAGCTCTATTCATAATTTTAAATGTAGATATGATGGGGAAATAAATGCTCGATCCTGAAGGCACAAATAGGCAAGTACAAACAGGTGATCTCACACACATACATTCCGAGCATCCCCTGACCAAGTTCCTAGAGCACCAATCTCATACTTTATCTGGACCTAAAAAAGGCTTTCGACAGAGTTCCACATAAGAGGTTGTTCTGGAAACTGGAACTCATTGGGGGGATAACAGGTAAGCTACTAACATGGATGAAAAATTTTCTGACTGATAGAAAAATGAGGGCAGTAATAAGAATGTCACAAGCGGAGTACCACAGGGTTCAGTTCTTGCACCGGTAATGTTCATTGTCTACATAAATAATCTACCAGTTGGAATACAGGTAGGAACATTGTGCGAGGAGCCTATGCTACTCTTTCAAACTTCAGAATTACTTTTAAATACATGGATGTAGAAATACTAAAAAAATTGTTCACGACTTTTGTTAGACCAAAGCTGGAATATGCAGCGGTTGTATGGTGCCCATATCTTAAGAAGCACATCAACAAACTGGAAAAGATGCAAAGACATGCCACTAAGTGGCTCCCAGAACTGAAGGACAAGAGCTACGAGGAGAGGTTAGAGGCATTAAATATGCAAAAACTAGAAGATAAAAGAAAGAGGCGATATGATCACTATGTACAAAATAGTAACAGGAATCGATAAAATTGATAAGGAAGAGTTCCTGAGACGTGGAACTTCAAGAACAAGAGGTCATAGATTTAAACTAACGAAACAAAGTTGCCGGAGAAATACTGTATAAGAAAATTCACTTTTGTAAACAGAGTGGTAGATGGTTGGAACAAGTTAGGTAAGAAGGTGGTGGAGGCCAAAACCATCAGTAATTTCAAAGCGTTATATGACAAAGTGCTGGGGAGATAGGACACCACGAGCATAGCTCTCATCCTGTAACTACACTTAGGTAATTACACACACACACTCATTAGACGAGTATTAGGCCATGGTTAAGCAGTGTCTGGAAGAGAAAAGTTGGAGCAAAAGCACATGGAAAAAGCACAGTATAGAGAACTCAGAACTGAAGGAAATCACAACGCATAAAAAAAGGAGGCCAAAAAATGAGTTCAGAAAAACTAGGAGAGCGGTAGAGAAGCAGTATGAGAATGACATTTATTTATTTATTTATACATATACAAGAAGGTACATTGGGTTTATGAGAGTACCCAGCATTGATGTTTTCACATTCTTGTAAAGCCACTAACATGCATAGCATTTTGGGCAGGTCTTTGATCATACAGATAATTTTAATTAAGCAATTTCTAGCAAAACTCAGAAATGTTAACTTTTTCTTACATTGTAAGAAAATTTGATGAAGATTAGTAGGTACATTAAAGTAAAATTTGAGGATTATCAACAGGTACACTGTAGCATAGTTTGAGGATTACTTCTAGGTATAATGTAGTAAAATATGTGTTCAATATAAGAACCATGATATAAGATGATAGCAGTGATTACAATGGTGAAGTTGAATGGCCTATGCACATATGTTGGGGGAGTGGGTAGCACAAGATACAGTGGGAGTTTAAGGCACTAGGTAGGAAACTATGAGGATGAAATTATGTACCTTTTGGTTTTATTTTTGAATAAGACATAGGTGGGACAGCTTTTCAATTCGTTAGGGAACGAGTTCTATAGACTAGGTCCCTTTATTTGCATAGTGTTTTTACACAAATTTAGTTTGACTCTGGGGGATATCAATGATATTTATTTCTGGTATGGTGATTATGAGTTCTATTACATCTGTCAAGGAAGAGTTTCAGATCAGGATTTGTATTTAAGAACAGGGTTTTGTAAATATAGATGGCACAAGAGAATGTGTGGAGTGAGTTTATGTTTAGCATGTTTAGGGATTTAAACGGGGGCTGAGTGTTGTCTGAAAACAGTTTGTTATGGGTGACAATGGGCTTGAAGTAGTTAGCAGTGGTTGAACCACATGCACAGATACAGTATGTAAGATAGGGATAAATTATCACGTAGTATAATGAGAGGAGAGCAGAGTTAGGAACATAACATCTGATTTTAGAAAGTATACCACCTGTTTTTGAGACTCTTTGTTGTGTGCTATATGTGGATGCTGAAGTTGAGTCTCTTGTCTATGTATAGGTCAAGGAACTTTCTATCATTTTCATTGCTAATGATAGACATTGTTCAGATGACATTTTCATCTGAAGCTGAATTGCATTTGTTGATTTGCTTCCAAATAAGATGTAGTAGGTCTTTTCTCTGTTTAGTGAGAGTTTGTTGGTTGACATCCATAAGTGAACTTTTTAAATTTGTTATTTACAACATTATTTAGTGTGTGGGGGTTGGGGTCTGAGTATATGATGTTAGTATTGTCAGGAAATATAATAGGTTTAAGAATGTTAGAGGCATAAGGCAGATTATTGACATACAGTTTATAAGAAATAGGAGACGTCCTAGGATGCTGCCCTGTGGCACTCCTATGGTTAATAGTAGAGTGGGAGAGGTTATATCATTGACTGCTACATATTGGTGTCTGTCACTAAGATAGGATCGAATATAGTACAGGGCAAGGCCTCAGATTCCATAATGCTGAAGTTTAAGCAAGAGTTGCAACTTAAGAGCATGTTCTTAATCCGGATAGACCTGCATTCGAGCCTGTCGGAATGGTTGCAAGTACAGGACACAAATTTATCTGTGTCCTCTCCTGTAGGAGCATCAGTTTCGATAGATTCTCCGGATAGCTGAGGATTGGTTATGGTTAACAGTATCAAAGGCCTTTCTCAGGTCAATGAAGAGTCCAATCGGGAACTCATTTTTGTCAAGGGCTGTGTAGATTATATCAAGCAGACTAAAATTTGCATTGCTGGTACTCTTTTGGGAGCAGAAGACAAACTGACAGGGACTTGGTATGTTGAATTTTACAAGGTAGGAGTAGAGCAGTCTGTAAATAATTTTTTCAAATATTTTTAATAATACAGGTAGATTTGATATTTGTCTGTAATTGTTTATGTCTGCCGGTCTGGAAATCTATAGATTGCTCTGATAGTCAAAGAGGATTTAAAGGATTTAATAGAAAACTGATCAAAAATATATTCACAGTAGTCATCTCTATCATTAATGACAATGTTGCAAATGAGGTATTTTGGTAGTAGATAGCTGTGCCACCTTCTTTTTTATTAGGCCTACAGTTGTGAATGGCTTTATAACCAGCTAAGTTGTAAAGTTGGGTATGGTTTTTACTTAGCCATGTTTCTGTTAAAATGAGGATCAATAGTTTAGTACCTAGTGTTGTGAGTAGTGCATTAATATCATCAAAATGTTTACCAAGTGATCTGACATTTTGGTTGAAAACTGATATGCCATATCAGGAGGAAGATGACTGAATGAGCAGGTTATCAGACTTTACAAAAGTGTGGGAGAACACAAAAAATTATAAAGAGGTACTGTACGTGAGGAACTTAACAAAAGCTTTCAAGGAAGTATTCAAGCTGGAGTCTGATTTGCCACTAGAGCTTAGAACCCAAACTGAATGGGGAATTCCACAGGAATGCCTCACTGAAATAACAGTGACACCAGAAGTATAGAAGCAACTGCAGAAACTGGATGTAACAATAGCCATGAGACCAGACAAAATATTGCCATGGATACTAAACGAGGCATCTAAAGCATTGTGCATCCCCACTTGCTATAATATCGAATTCCTCTTTAGAAACGGGAAAACGTCTTGAAAGCTGGAAAATGGCTAATGTGGTACCAATCTACAAGAAAGGGGGAAGGCAGAAACCATTAAATTACAGATCTATATCACTAACAAGCATCCCCTGCAGGCTAGTAGAACATTTAGAATAGATCAATTTTGTCTCAAGACATCAGCATCGTTTTAGTAAAGGAAAATCTTGCTTGACAAATTTACTCGAGTTCTACAAGATGACAGAAATGAAACAAGAGAGAGAAGGATGGGCACACTGCATATTCCTTGACTGTCAGAATGTATTTGATACGGTCCCACATGAGACTCCTACTCAAACTAATAAAGCAGGCTGGCACAACAGGAAGAGTCCAAAGGTGGGATCAGAGAGTATCTCTCAGGAAGAAAGCAAAGGGTTACAATAAAAGCAGGCATCAGAGTGGAGAGTGATTACAAGTGGAGTACCACAAGGGACGTTCTAGAGGCCCATTTTGTTTTTACAGTAATACACCTTTTATTTATTTGTTTATATATACAAGAATTCTTACATTTTTAAAAGGGTTACAAGACCTGATGTCTTGTTACATGTCATTGACCTGACTGAGGAAATTGACTCCTTCATATCAATATATGCAGATGATGCAAAACTAATGAGAAGTCAGGTCAGGGTTAGATTGTGATGCATTACAAAAGGATTTGGACACACACTTCAGAAGTGGTCTGAAAAATGGCTGCTAGAATTTAACCCAGCCAAATGCAAAGGTATGAGGATTGGAACAGGAGTGTGAAGATCAGTAAAGCAGTATAGAATGAAGGGAAGACAAATTCTTCAATCAGAAAAGGAGAGAGACCTGGGAGTGGACATAACCCCAAATCTGATAACCAGAAGCCCACATTCGCACACTAACAACCACTGCATATGGCATACTTGCTAACATCCGTGTATCCTTTAGAAACTTGGACAAAGCTTTCTGGGCCCTATATACAGCAAAGGCCCTGCCCGAAATGCTCTGTGTTAGTGACTTTGCAAGAATGCAAAAATACCAATATTATGTAATCTCACAAACCCAGTACACCTTCTTGTGAATAACATTTATAATAATTATTATTAATCTAAGAAAGTTCGGAAAGCAGGGTTAGGAGCCTTGCTCGATCCTGCAAGCACATCTAGGTGAGTACATCGAGGCCAGTACTCAGTCTAGTAAGTACCCACCAGTCTTGGGCACTCTCAAGAATATGAATCAGACAATTGGCCGCTCTGCTCTTGCCACATAACATTGGCAAGAGAATTCAAGACTCGGTTTACCATCAGATAACCATGATTATCGACGCTGTGGTGGTTAGTGATATGGGGCCTGTTGCAACTACTGCCGCTCCGTCTGCAGCCCTCTATATTCTCACTATTTCTTTCAGGTATACTGGGAGAGAATGTCTCCCAGGGCTAATTTGTAGCCATTCAAAACGGAGCTGCAGGTATCTCATAGTGTGACAAGAGACTCGTACTGCAGCTGCACGGGGTGTCAGATAACGGTGTGACACTATACCGTTGTGATAACGGGTATGCCACTAACGGTGCGTGGCATACCCGTATGCCACAGAGCTGCAGGTTACACATGGTGTAACACTCATATTTGCGTGTCTGGTAAACTAGAAATGACGTGCTCGTGTATGAGATTATGAGGTATACTCGGCTGGAATACCGAAAACGAAATAGCACTAATTAGTAAACTAGAATCAGTGCCATCTTAACGCATGGCATGACATCTTAACGCATAACTCATGGACATACTGGACAGTTGCCCCAGCGTCACCCTTTATGCTGCTGTATAATAATAATAATTAATAATAATTTTTATTTAGGCAAAGGTACATACATAAAGAGATTTTACAAAGTTTGTTGGCTTTATAGATAGAGCTAGTACATACAATGCCTAAAGCCACTATTACGCAAAGCGTTTCGGGCAGATCGTATTGATCATGAGATACTTTGGCAGAGCAGTTACTCGAAATTTCGCTAGAAAAGCCTGGGATCCAAGTATCTTTTCAAATTATATTTATAATATAAATAATTTGTGCATAACTATCTGCTGGTAATCCTGCACTTTAGCTGACGGGTTGGGTCCTTCATCTGGGTATAGGGGCCACAGAGCATTGCTTCTCTCAGGGCCTATAATGCTGTTACAACGGCCCAGTCTAGACACCTTAACACTTTGGAAGCGTTAGATACCATGTGGAATTAAGAGAAGACTGCATTATTCGTGATGTACTGTAATTTGCCAACAAAATTCTTTCCGCAACCCGTCCCCTTTCTATTTGGAGGGGGGTGGGGTGCAAAGTGTCGCCTGGTTCACTCCAACCCCACTTCGGCTGGCGCCCAGCTAGAGTTCAAAGGTTCAAAAGAGTTCAAAGTTATTACATTACCTCCATAATCTCCGGCAGTGATGCATGTGGTTGATTAAGGACGATACAGCTGCTTTATGTACACCTGCAACTACTCTTCCCAGCTCAAGTAACTTCAATTTACGCACAGATAACAGAGACCAATGAAAGACAAGTTAACTTATCGTTTAGCCAAGAGGGTAAGGAATAATAAATGCACATAAGAATGAAAGCATGTAAACCTACAGGGACGTCAGAGAGCAGAAAGAGATGTACCATGCATGCAGAGGGAAGCTAGAATAGTATGACAGTCGATTGAAGGTCGAGAGGTGGGATCCGAGAGCTGAAGCACAATCTCTTGTAGATTAAACTGGTCGAATACAATAAACTGCGCGCATCAATTAGCCACGGTCGTCACTAACTAGTATACACAATGTGTCCTAGCACAGTAAAAGATGGTCTGCTACACTCACATTCCCTCCCATACTATACGTTATCGTTGCTACTTAATACCGACCGACGGGCCCCCCGGCTCACCTCTTTAATCTCCGGCTATGATAGACATGAGGTTTAGTAATGGAGATACAGCTGCCGCGTGTACATCTGCAGCCACTCCTCCCAGCCTCAGTAACATTAACGCAAGCACAGATAACAATCCCTACTGTTGACACAGCGAGGAGTGATGGCAGGGATGCATGGTGCCCACGTGAAACCTCTTGTCTATTCGATGCTTCGAATCACAGCAGTTATTATACACAAAATTTAGGGTATTTAGGGTACGCCCCTGCTTTTAAATTAAAAACACTGTACACGACTCACAACTGATTCCTGTATTTGTCTTGAGCAGTGCTTCGTTCACGTCCTCTGTTCGAGTCACACCTCTCTAAATGGTTCATCCACATACTGCAAATACCAATCATTGCCAACGGAACCTAGCGAAAGTTAGGCCTAACTATTCAGCTCATTCTAGTGTTAAATAATGTTGCCTTATATTTGAGAAAATACAAATTATGAATACGTAGTACATTAAAATTGATGAATGCGTCTTTGGAGTCGACCGCTGTATATGAACGAGCATATATAGCCTGAGGAGAGGTTTAAAAAATTAAATCTTATTTCATTTATAAAATACAAACGTTGTATATGCTTACATAATGTTAATTAATTTAAAAGCAGGGGCGTTGGTGGCTGGAGTAACAATCATTTCGAGTTTATTGATGTGGGCGGATTGTGATTTGTTGAACATGGGTACAACAAATGAAACTTCCATTCAGCATTACAACCCGTCCTCGACTCAGGTCCTGTTTATGAATGAAAAACGATTTACACACGACTCAAAACTGATGAGGTTCGAACACTTCTGGAAGTGCCTCACTGACGAATTTTGTTCGAACCTCAACGCTGTAAATGCTTCACCCATGTACAACAAATACAAACAATCGCCAACAGAACCTAAACACCTAACCTATGCCTATATATGCACAATATGCTAATATATTATAATATTTTTTATATTTGAGAAAATTCCCGTTTTGAATGAACAGCATGTTAAAATTTCAACTCGTCCTCGACTCAAGTCCATTACATCCAGCGGTCGACCGCTGTGGGTCGCTGTAAAATTCATAAATTTTAACATGCTGTGCATTCAAAACGGAATTTTCTCATATATAAATTAATATTATAATATATTAGCATATTGTGCATATATAGGCATAGGATAGGTTAGGTTAGGTGTTTAGGTTCAGTTGGCGATTATTTGTATTTGTAGTACGTGGGTGAAACATTTTTCTGACCAGGGGGAGAAAGATACTGGCAGTATCCAGCGGGGGCGTTAAAGTTTATTGAAGATTAAATTCTGCAGAACATGTAAATGTATAAAGTTCAAATATAAAGTAAGTAATTATATAAAGTTTATATTAAACACGGTTTATATTATAGGCTTATAACAAAGTTGATATTATTAAACTTAATATTGAACATGTAAATATATAAAGTTTCAAAATATATAATTTAAGGACTATATAACGTTTATATTAAAATATATAAAGTAAATATATAAAGTAAGAATTAACAGTAACAATTCCAAGTCCGAGGACTAGATTTAACTTAAAAGGTACACCCGTAGTAAGTATGAGACCTTAGCCTATAGTGACATGGAAACTAATTCTGCAGAAACCTAAAGGTTAACTGGTACTAGAATTAAGGCCGAG
Source organism: Procambarus clarkii (assembly GCF_020424385.1). Taxonomy (NCBI): domain Eukaryota; kingdom Metazoa; phylum Arthropoda; class Malacostraca; order Decapoda; family Cambaridae; genus Procambarus; species Procambarus clarkii. The sequence goes on along the minus strand of NC_059651.1, from coordinate 1,767,924 downwards.
TGCAAATGTGTAGTAATTATATAACACTAGGATATAACAGGCAGGACACAAAGAATAACTAATAAGTGAGAGACCACATAACACGTAATGTACCCGGCCAAGAGGCCGTAAAAGACCTAATGGATAAGGAGAAGGGGGTGTGACTACAAGTAGGGCTTACTAGCACCTAGACTGGGCAAAGTATTAGCTGCGGACAGCGGGACACTTGGGGACCGGCGCTGCACCCCCTTCCCACATGCAGTGGGGAGACAATCGGGACAACTGTGCAAAGCATGACGGGGGTACAAAAGCAGCCGCTTGCAAAGGGGGGGAGGGTGGGGTTTTGCGAGGGCAGCGGCGAGGGCAGGCGGAGTGAGGCAGAGCCCCAGTGTGCGCCCGTATTTATACGGCCCCAAACTGCCCGCGCAACGCCGCGGGACGCGCTGCGCAATTGTTTCTTTCTCCCCCCGCCAGAAAAATCCCCGCTTGCGATCAAGCAGTGACCATTACTCGTGTAAACCGTTAATCATTCATAAACAGGGGGTTTGGCGGGTGCATGGAATCACTTTTGGACCTTTGTTTGGAGGATGGGCTGTAAAATTTATGAATGCGTCTGAGGGGTCGACCGCTGCAGGATGTATTGGAGGTCGAGGACGGGTTGTGTGAGGCATGTATAGAAGCGCTTTCATTCATAAACAGAGGATGGAATAATGGACTAATAAACACTGTCAATTTTTGGTGAAGATAGGCTGTTTGTATCGACCTGTCTTGCCTCAGCTGATCGAGAACCATTAAACAGCATGAAATTATAGACCTTATATAAATCTTATAATCTAAACATCGTTACTGCAGTTAAGTTTACCTGAGAGCCACTAAGACTAGTGGCCTCGACGAGGACAGGAAGCCGCCGGCTTGTCGATGGTCTCCCCCCCCCCCATTTGCCTTGATCTTTTCCAGCTGTACTTTAAAAGTTAAGAGTTTTGGCATTTACGGCTTCGGCTGGTAGGCGGTTCCTTGAGTTAATAACCCTGTGGGTGAAAAAGCATCTCCTGTTCACAGTCCTACATTGTGGCTTGTAGAGCTTGAAACCATTTCTCCTTGTTAACTCCATGTAACGTACCTTACCCCTAAATGTCAACCCATGTCTTACTATTTTTAAACACTGCTGTTTGTTGACCAACTTGTATATTGGCTATTTTCTACCATGTTCCTCCCATTTTTTATATTTTTTTTAGCACAATTTATACTTTAAGCTCAATTACTATTAAGTTTTAGTCTAAGTGGGTTTCCCCACCTCACCTTGCCCGAAACGCTTTGCGTACTAGTGGCTTTAGGTATTGTATGTATTAGCTCTATCTATAAAGCCAACATTATGTTTGTAAATCAACTATGTATGTACTTTCCTGAATAAAATTTACTTTTACTTTACTTTACTAGTGGCAGAAAGTCCTTTTTAATTCCCAATAT